>CAKNXH010000752.1:537525-554162 GCA_932178445.1 Andricus quercusramuli | reverse complement strand
TCCTCTATCCGCAACCCGAGGACGCGCTGCGTAGTGGTGACAGGAACATAAAAAAGTTAAATGAATCCTTGAAATATTCAATCACATATAAAGAGTGTGAGGGCTGAAAAGCGCCAGGGGTGATTTCAGATTATCACTCTTCCAACTTCCAGTCCCTCAATGAAAACTCGACCCTTCCATTGTTTTTCTCAAATTTCTTACAATGTAACTGATGAAAGAACAAATCAACTTAGAGAGTTCTCTTTCTCACAACAAAAAAGAATTTTTAATTCCAAAAACTGGCGATTTTATTTGACAATTACTCTCATTTGGATTTTTTTTTGGTATTTCTCGAAAGGTTTATGGTTCTTGGGAAATTATCCTAAATGATATTGAAATCAGACTGTTTACTGGCCATCGACGCGCCCGCGTCCTTCAATTTGCTTGCTTGTAGGTGCGTGGTAACTTGCTTGAAGCTTCCAGCCTGTATCTCTTAGTTCGCTTCTCATTCTCGTTTTTCTACTTTAGTTTTAATTCATCGACAATGATTAAATTTAACAAAGGTGTTTTCGGGAATGCGAAATAATTAGATAGTTTAAAGGCCTTCTGATCTGCGAGAATGGTTGTTCAGTGCACCAATCAAGAGGTCATCGGCGCGTGAAACCGCGTGTTAATTAATGATTATGCCGGTGAAAATGGCACGCGCAAAGCTTTGCCTAAATCGATGCGGCATTAATTGAAATAGAAGCAAGCATGACGAACAAATACGATGACTGGCATACATTATGCATTGCCTTAAGACCCGGTCTTAACTTACGCAATAGAATATTCAGGAGATAATATCTTTATCCACTTTATACCCTTAGCAAGTCTTTGCTAAATCAATGCTTTGTTCCTGTTCACAATTTGTGTCTCTAAGATGTAATACTCGTTGCGAGTGAATGACTGATTTTTAAGACGAGATCATTGAAATTCAGAGACATTTTTCAATTAAAAGCTGTATAAATTATGTGGAAATCTTTATAATTCAACAATTAGTATTGAAACATTTAAACTTTGAAATGCATCATTGGAACTCTCAATGAAATTATTACCATTGCAATATCAATGCTGAAGATCTCTCAATTTTTCCTGGTGAACATTATTAACTTATAAATCTTGTTATTCGCAATAGAAACTAATCATTGACAACGAATTTTCCTTGTATAACAATGAAGAAGACATTTGAAAACTTTGGTTAGATATTTTCTAAGAAAAGAATCTGAAACTGAAAAAAACTTAAAAACTAAAAATTTAGATAAAAACTTACCAAAATTGTTTTCAACGATAATAATTGAGCAATTAGGTGCGTACTTGTATGCTCAGAAAGAGTGTTTCAATTTTGTAATTATGTTGTAAGTGGACTCAATCTAAATTCCTGGCAACTGAACTTTAAATTTATTGAAAAGCAAAAAATACAGTATTGTTAAGCAACCTAATTTTATCAATTTATCAACAAGCTTATGATTGAAAACATTATAGTCTTTCCAGGGACATGTAATTTTAAATAATTTTAGGAACAAAAAATCCTATCAAATGTATTTTGATGCACTTATACTTCCTTCTTTCTTTCCTTAAATTTTGCTTTGAAATTCTCTCTTTCTCATCTCCAACTGAGGGAAAAATATGTCCACTCGGGTGAATAATGTAGCGCCATATGAATCCCTTATGCATTAATCCACGCAAGCAAGCGTAGTTAACCTGCTTCCATGTAAATAAAACTTCCGTTACTCGAAACGTAAAATTTTATTGTTAAACGTTTCGAAATTACCGGATACAAAAGTTTGCACTAATTGTAATCTAAAATGTAAACAAGGACAATTGTGGAACATTCGAAGTCATCACACTTGAGTTTTTTTATTGTGTACACGGAAAAAAATAATTAACCGCATAAATAAACTTACCTGTGAGTGAAGTTCAATCGTAATTATACGACCGCCTTGTTCTCGGGATTACACTTGTAGACTTTCAGAGCTGCAAATTTTCCAACTCTGATTTTATTTGATCAGAAATAAGTAAAACGTATAAAACTAGTCTAGGAACTCATAATTGAAGTGAAGAAGTTATCAGACTCCATAATTAATCTGCTATAAAATTTTTCAAAGGTAGATGATCTTTTTGACCATCCTGCAGAGTTTTTTATGACTCTCAAGTCTTGATCTTTCTTTATTTCTTTCTTTCTTTCTTTCTCATGAAAGTAAGGTAGCACTAGTAACTAGAAAAGGCTGATACGTTCCAGAACTTGACGTCTTTATGAGAGCTTCAATCCTAATTTGTACCTCGGAAGCTGAGAATACAATGGTATCTAACGGAATGAGCGAAAGAGTCTCAAGTCGATGACCTGTTCCTAATCCTAGACGTATAGCTAGTTTGTCAGTAAGTTTTCCCAGATTGAGTTCATCAAGCGAAATCCATTTCGAACTTTTGTCTAAAACTGGAGATACATTGCAGGTTCTAGCGTACTCTGGTCGAAATGGTTTAAGTTTATATATTTCCCTAGAAAACGTTCCATTACGGAATCAGAAATTCTATTGTCAGAAATAAGGGATATCGCAGACCTATTCGTATTTGAGGTACCATAAGAGGCTCAACTATTGAATCGCTCGATATGGAAGCTGAAGATCACATTTGTATCTTGATCGAAGACATTGAAATTCTCATCGCTACAATGAGTCCACCAATTCGTCAAGATACTATTGTACTGTTTTATGGTTGACTCTTTCGAAAAAGCCACGAAGGCATCCATTGTTTCCACTAGACATTTTCTCCTGGTATAACTTTCTCGGATGAAAATCCGGATGTGAGGTCCATAACGAAACAACTACTCCTCCATATTTCTTATCTGTGTAAATCTTTTCTGAAGTTCTTAAAATCATTGAGAAAGGTGCATAGGCAAAAACAAAATTTCACTCCACGAAATGGTAAAAGCGTCTATCGCTATAGCTTTCGATCTTATCTCCCAATAATAAAATAACTGTCACTTAGTGTTTGAATCAGAAACAAAGAGATCTATCTCAGGGTTGGAGCAAACTTTTATAATATTATCATAAGCAAAACTGAATAACTCCCATTCTATGTGTAGGTTTTTTAATCGAGGCCGCCTGTCTGCTTCATTATTTTCTTTCGAAGCAATATAAGAAGCAAAAATCCATATATTTCTCTCCTCGCACCAGTTCCAGAACTATCTACTTGAATTATTGAGATAATATTCAACATAATATCTTCTATAAAAATACGTCATATAATGCATAATCTTTTATTATCAGTTGGTTCAATTGTCTTTCAATACCTACCTGAACGCTTGAAATTTCTCCTATCCTCTTTTGCCTGCCTGAATGAATTCAGAGAGGAAGAGAATGATGGAAATACATTTTCTGAATAATTTTTGACTTTGGTGCATTATGAAACACCATTTTATATTAAAATATTCTTCATTATTTGTATTTGTCATTTGATTATGTCTTGGAAAGTATCTGTCAAAACATACCGTTTGAACTTGGCATTTTTAGTTAGAAAGTACAAACATAACAGTTCATATGACGGTCCAGCATGTCTGCATAATGCTCTATCTCATTTTTGACCAGTCGAGCTAACAAAGAATAATTGAATTTAGGGATTTCACAAATTTTACAGTTTTAAAATGTCAAGAGTTTAGAAGCGAGAATCTAGGAATTCTTGTCTTTCTGTGTGCCTCACTGCAATAAAAGTTTACTTGAAAAGGTACGTAAACACATCAAGGCTATTTTTTAGTAGAACATACGTACGTTTCAACTTCCTAATAAAATTCTCGATTGGAGAGAAACTTGAGAGCATCTTGCATATTTAAATTTGTGAGTTCAAGGAAATGTGCACATCTGAGCCACTTTGTAGCTGTGCATTTAATGTTTCACTAACTTTGTACTCGCACTCCAAGAAGACTACCACAATGTTAGAGCTCTAAGTACTGTAATAAGAAATAAAGTAAAGAAATTGCTCTCAAAATATTACAAATTATTTATACACTAAATCTAAAATTTTCGTGGTACATAAAAAGTCTTTTGAACACTTTTTCTCATTTAAAGACTCTTTATCAAGTCATAGTTTAAGGGAAATTCAATGAATGTCTATGTAACGATAAAAACGTTCGTGGAAAAAAAGGAAACATCGCATTCAGAAACTTAAATGATTGAAAATGTTCCATCCCTTTCCACTGTAGAGTATCGATAATTATGTTACGGATACATGAGTGAAATCATCCAAATTTAACGTTTAACCATGTTTCTCTGACTCAATGAATTTTCATGAAGAATTTTCAATTTGGCAAAATGCTATGTGGCTGGGGGGAAACAGACTCGTTTGACAGAGTTAATTGCTTCTCCGACAATTGAATATGGAGTGGTGAAAGGGGAGAAATCCCAGGTGATATAAAATACGTGCGATTTGACATTCGGTAGCCATGTTCTGCTCACTGAAAAAAACTTGTACGTATGTATAGAGTTCTCGTACATGAATGTTTTCCAGATAACTTAGTCGTAAGTGATACATATTTTCGGATATGAAGTTGCGTTAATTTCTACACACGGGCAATTCCTGGTTCCTATTACTAATATAATATAATTTGTAATATAATTATTCTATCTAGTTTTTGCTATTTCCAGTTATCATATTTTTCTCTTGCAATTTTCTCTATATTCATACTTATCCCTTCTTCTTTCGAGAGATAACAATATTTTTTCTTTTGATATGACCAAAATTACAGCTTTCTAGAAGAGAGTTTCGACCATAAAATAAACTTTCCAGTGCAAAGTACAATAAGGAAAAGATACATTTTTCCTTCTCATAACTAACATTTTAAATATTTCGAAATTAAGATCATTTTTGTCAGCTTAAACAGATGGAACTAGCTACGGCTTTTTATCATTAATTATATATAATAATCTTTAAATTCATCTATTTGTCTCTTGATTGATTTTCTACCGCCCAGTTTCACAGTTTATCAGTATACGTTAGTTTGAGATCTTATAAAATTCTGTTTCCACGTGAAGTTTTTGTGACTACATAAAAATTGTTTAATAGTTTAAATTGAAATATCAAATTCTCATCATTTTATATCGACATAATAATCATTTTTATCTGATTTTAGGATTGTTGAAAATTAGATGCAGTATGGGGGAAGTTCCTTTAAAGAATAACTGATAACAGCTACAGTTACTTCATGAAAATAGTAAACTGTTACATTTCCAGTCACTGGAAGAATTTTTAATGGAAAATCTTCAAATAAAAAATCTTTGAAATAGAAGAATTTTAAACTTCAAATCGTTACAATTCAAGAACTTGTAGTTGTAAATTTGCAAAATTGTAGAACTTGGAGATGTAAATCTTCGAAATTTAAGAGTTTTAAATTTCCAATCTTCGAAATTCAACTATTTCCAAGAAAGTTCAAGATTACGTACTTCAAAAATATAAGTGTTGACAATTTAATAATATGCGATTCTATATTTTGATAATTCAAGAATTTTCATTTGTAAATCAATGAAATTTAAAAGTTTCTCATTTGAAAAATTTTGAATTGTGCAAGTTTCAAATTTTACAATTCAAAATGTTGTCATTTCGATGATTTACATCGACGTTTCTTCAATTTTAAGGATTTGTAATTTCAAACGTCACCTTTGATTTCAAAAACTGTCAAAATAATCCAAATTTCACCATTTTTATTTATACGTTTCTAAAATTCAAGAGTTTTAAATTGTATCTCTTTAAAATTTTACAACTTTAAATTGTAAACCTTTAAAATATACGAGTTTCTAATTTTGACAATTTACAATGAAAAATTATAGAAATTTCGAATTATTTAATTTAATTCTAGAAAGTTCTAAAAAATTTGAATTAGCAATCCCAATTATTAATAATTGAAGTCCCTGAATTGCAGACCTACTTCTGTTACAGAGTTTGAACTATCTGGTTACTAGACTACTTAGTTTAACAAACTCTCTTGAGACTCCGAGTATGTTCACAATATTCTATGTGTTTAAATTGGATCCTTAATTAGCAATTTAACAATTCAGCGAACTTGTTATCATCACAACCTCAATGCATGGCAAATTATTATCTTATCCGTCTCATTCTTCCAATTAAAATTACATGAACGGGAATAAGCATTTCTTGATAAAACAAAAGAATCTATGTTGAAAACTTCGGAAATTTTACTAATAAAAACAATAAGAAAATTATATCCGATTTCTTTCCTCTTGTAAAAATGAGAAAATTGGACGTGACTTATTCTTTATTATCAGTCTTACAACGACATGTTCTTGATCATTAATATTGCTTTGTCAGGTTTCAAGTTAAGCTTTATTCCTGATTTATTTCCATTTTACTGCAACTTGCAGATATTAATTTAAAACGTCAGCTATTTCCGAAGAAGTGAAAGAGTTTTGTCCTTTTTCATTCTATCAGAGTTTCCTGAGCAGCTATAGTGTCAGTTGGAAGTAATTTTTCAGACAGAGAAGAAAAAATTGATTATCCTTGACGTAGGAAATCTAAAAGAGTAAACATTATAAATCTGGAGTTGGACCTCATCTACTATGACATATACTAATGACGAGTTAAGCTGTTCATTAGTTATAAACGCAATTATCATCTGATGTGTAAAAGGTGTTTTGCACGGAAGTATTTTGTTTTTATTGAATTAAAAAGTATTCTGCCTCTGAAGAAAATGATTGAGAGGAACAAAATATTAACTTATTGTTATTGAATGGCTTGAAATAATGCAATCACAAATAGGCATATGTCTGGAATCTTTCACCTTCGACAAAGAATGAAATGATCAAATTTTTTCAGGCGCCATATTGGAAATTTTACTATATTAGCTAAAGGTACTTATTAATGATATTTTGTAATTGGACAGACAAAAAATACTATCTTTGAATAGATATTAATTATTGAAAATATTTAATCAGGAAAAATAAAACGAGCTATCGGATCTCATTTTCATTTAAAAACATTTGACAGATTTTTTTGAAATAAACATGTTTCGGATTGTATTGAGGATGAAGATGCGTATATAATTGTATTGTATAATAATCCGTGGTAAGTTTTTCGTTTATCAATTTTTTGTCTTTCAGAAAGACCCTTTTACTTTCTTATAAGTTTCTTGACTGAATATCTTCACTTTTCAAATAAAAAGCTCCGACTCATATGAATCTGATGGATTAGGATCATAAGACACAATGTTTTTTTAAAAGCTTATATTAAAAAAAAAGGTGATAAAAAATTCTAATATTTTGCAAAATGACAAAAAGTTGATACGAGATTAGCATTTTTTGAGGGCACTCAAAAAATTATGATTTTACTCATTGCATGTTAAAAATCAATCCATTTTGTTTCAAATTCACATTTTTCGGTTCGAAATGATCTATTTGTTGAAAATTCAAATTTTTAGGCTGATAATTCAAATTTTTATTTAAAAAATCGTCTTTTTGTCTTGACAATTGAACCATCTGGTTATAAGTTGAATCATTTTGTTGAAAGTTTATCTCTTTTAATTGAAAATTCAACTGTTTTTGGTTGAGGTTAAATCTCCTGTATTTGAAAATTCGACCGATTGAAAATTCGATCTCGTGAAATAAAAATTCATTCATAATCGAGAGAACTCATCTTTTTTGGTTGAAAATTCATCTTTCTTGGTTGAAAATTAACTTTTTTGTTGAAAATGCAATTGTCTCTTTGAAAAAATTGTATTTTTCCTTAAAAATTAAACAACTTGGTTTAATATTTGACTATTTTGTTGAAAATTCGTATCTTTTGATTGAAAATTCAACTATTTGGTTGGAAATTAATTTTTTATAATTCGAGTATTTGATTAAAAATTCATCTTTCTTCATTAATTCATTAATACTTTTTAGGTTAATAATTTGACTGTTTTTTTTTTAATTTAAGTTTTAACCTTAAAAACTCAACTTTTTTGTTAACAATTTGTCTTTGGGTTGAAAATTCGTCTCTCTTGATTGACAATTCAACTACTTTGTTGAAAATGCAACAGATTTCAACTTGAATGCTGAGGAATTTGAAGCGTTTCATATTGCATTCTATATTTTATCTGTATTAATTTTATTTAAAAGAATTTATTCCTCTATTCTCGTCCTATTTTGTTAAGAATTATCCTATTCCTCCTGTTTTGGAAACATTTTGGGCTGTGAAGTCTGAATTATTTAAAAAATGAATAATTTCATGTTCAAATTATATAGTCTCAAATTTAAAGTCCTGATTTTTGAGAAACTTCGAATTCGAAATGTTTAAAATGAATGTTTCTGTAGTTGAAAATAACGTAAATTATGAACTTTCATTTGAAAATAATCAAAGCTGATTTACAATCCTTCAAACTGTATGACTATTATTAAAAATTGTTTTAACTTCAAAGTTTATTTTGATTCTGCAAAGAATATTTGAAAATCTGTGTAAATTATATACTCCTTATTCCGAAAAAAATAAAGCTATTATTTCAGTTATTTTTTTCATTAACCTTAAAAATTTGATGCGATTTTTCGCGGACTTTTTTCGAAATTCCATGGGACGTTCTCTGTAATTATAGGCGAATAATGAAAATTTTTTTAGAGCCTTCTAGTCGATCCAAGCCCTTCACTATTATACACTGTTAAAAATAATATTAAATTTAATATACCCATGTGTATTAAAATTAATATATCAATCATATGAAATCGCCATTAAGAGCGTGTATATTAAATTTCATATACATTCATGTTAATCACTTACAAGAAAAATCAGATAATTCCATTTTACACATATTCAAAAGAAGTTCAACATGAATTTTCGACTCTAAATAATAAAACATGATACGTTCTTCCAGTTATTCAAAAGTATGACTGGATTTTAAGTCGAAAAAATCAATTCAGCAAACAAATTGTTTGAGGTGTGGACTGTAAATTTTGTTTTTTATTTCAATTTTTGTTTCAGAAATAATTGCGATAAGAAACGATGATTGAAGTAATGAAGATAAAGTCACTTTTCGTTTAATACATTTATTAAAAACTAGTCAAATAAACCACTGTCTCCACTTTACACTCATTATTGATACAAATTTGAGAAAAATTACTTATTTTAATTCGAGAAATTTAATCTTAGCTCTACGCGCGCACGTGTTAACGCTTCTCTCTCTTGATGCGTACTACTTAATTTAAGTTATGGCTACTTTTCGCCGATTGAAATTCTAAAGAGAAGCATACGTCACGCACTCACACACCGACATACCTCAATTAAGATGTCACCTACGTGAACACAAATAACAGACCTAACCTACAATCAACTGTACTAGCATTAAATTTCTACTATTTAGACTGGATTTTGGAAAAAGTTCCACCCGTACGTCGCACTTTCATTATAAATAACAATTCAGTCGACGAATTCCAGATTATTAATTTAATTGCGAATATTTGACAAGATTTAAAGAAATGAAAGCACTTTGAGTTTTCATGCACACTGCTATACCGACCTGCATATTAAATTTAATACACATGTATATTGAATTCGCTATACCCTTGTATGTTAAATTTCAGTACCGGTAGTGCATATTTGCTTCACACACATGTATATTAAATCTCATACAGATTTTTCCAACAGTGTAGATATCTCGAAATAAGATTTCCTCGTTAATTTATTGAAAATAATAAATTATACATATATATTTGAGGGACATAAATGAGAAACATTCTAGGAATATGACCAAATATCGATAGTATACTTTATTTTAATGATTAAAATAATCAAAAATGTAAGAACAAAACACTTTTTACACCAACTGCTATCTCCCGTGTGAATTTTTTGCGAGCCTTTGCCTGGTAGAAGTACAGGAAACAAACGTTAGTTGATTGCTGGAAACAGCTTTGTTCTTCCTGCCCGGAAAACTCGAATTTGTCGAGCAGTGGATGAACGACAAGCTTTATTTCTTGTGTAACAAAAAAAAAACATTTTAAAGCAACGTATGCGCCTCAAAATTATTTCTGACTCCTCTGGCATGAAAAAATCATAACACAATATTTAAGCAGACCATACCAAGAAAGAAAGCAACAAAGGATTTGGGACGCCAATTTGATTCAGGAGAATTCAATTTAGACAAAAATATACGGGTCAGGAAACAATCATCTTCAGAATCTACTAGTGCAACCGAATATTCTGAAATTGATCTCGAGCTCCTGTATATTCAGGTTTCCTGATCAATGCTTATAAGTTTTCATGTCCTCTCGCTGATTCTGAATGTAGATTCGTCAAATCAATATCAATATAAGTAAATTGAATCAGCATCATTCCTCCTATCGTATTTCGTTTTAAAAATATTTTTCACAATTTCTGTTATTCAGATACTCTCTTGTCCGTATTTGATTCTTTTTTTACTTTATTTCTCAAGTCCTCTCCACGTCTAGTGCAACTGAGATTTTCCGTGAAAGCTCTCACTATAGGAAACTTTTCGTACGTGAAATATGCATAAAACGTGTGGTTGGGCAGTAAGAGATGGTCGAGTGAAGGGATAGTGGAGTAAGCGAAACAAAAAATATATGAACAAACTGCGTTTCAATTGAATGGCCCATGCCCATCCTCTTTTCAACAGACCCAGCTCCACAGATCTCGTTTTGCCTGGCAGAGGGTGGCAAAATAAACTCTCCAGAAAAAGAGCTGAAAGGAGTAACGAGACTCCTATATCCGTTTTTAGTGTCCTCGTTCATAAACTTTTTCACGAATGCATGACTCGCAGTTTCATCCCTTTGGTCTCTCCCAAAGCTAATTAGAAAACAAGAGCGAAATACCACCAAGCCAGATTTCTGTAAATCAGAGATACTTATAACGAACAAATTAAAATATTTTAGTTGAAGTTGAGGGTGAAGGCTTAAACAATTTCATGTATCAGAGCTATAATACTAATACTATTATTATTATTGTCTTGTAAGTCTGGTCAAATTAAGTCCTATAGCACTGCGGTTAAATCCTATTGTACTAAGCCGTTTTATTTTGAAACGCTGGTGAAATAGAGGTCTCTACACAAGTCACCCTCGCTGGTGAAGTATCATTTAAGGCTTTTATCATGAGTACATATACCGTTAGGCGACTTCACTTTACTGGGTATGGACCAATGAAAATTTATCTTCCAATAAGGTTGGCTTAGAATCACTGTATGAATTTATTCACAACCAGTGACAACCCGTGGCTGCATTCAACTTTATTGGGAGTACTCGCATTTGCCTAGACATTTTGCCAGGGGAGAGGAAAAATGCAGAAAACTACAACTAAGTCGTACGTCGCAGATGGTCACGACACTTTTCTGTCCTGGCATACTTAACTTCCTTCACGTCCATGCATTTCCTCATGCAAGCTCTCGTGTTTCTATGGCTTCTTATGTCTCTTCGGATTAATGTCTCATTTGCAGATTCTAACCATTCTTTCGGCGGTCTACCTCTGAGCATTCTGCCATTTACTTTACCTTCATACACCTGTTTGGTCAGTCGTTCATCTTCCATTCTTTCAACACATCCGAACCACCTTGCCTGATTTATTCCCCATATGTCAACTAGTGTCTCTACTGTACCACATTCTTCGAGGATTATCTCGTTCGGCACTTTGTCCGTCAGTGTTTTCCCGCATATTGTGCCCAGAGGTTTCATGCATATCTCGTTAATTTTACTCTCGCCCTTTTCTTGACATGTCCATGTCTCGCTGCCGTATAGTACAGTCGGTACAAATATAGAATTATGTATGACCATTTTAGCTTTTTTCAATATGTTTTTATTTCTGAGAATGGACCCTGCTTTACCGATAACCTTCTTACCCTCATTTATGCGCCTATCTAACACCTCATATATTTTTCCGTCGCTAGTGAATAGGCTACCCAGATATACGTACTTGTCCACTTGTTCTAATCTCTCATCATTTAGGACAATGTTGCACATTGTTTTTTCACTTCTTCCTTCAAACACCATGACCTTTGTTTTATTTATTTTATTTTGAGGCCCATGTTCTTCATGTTTGTATTAAGTTTATTCAACATTTTTTTCAAGTTCTCGATTGATTCTGCCATAACAATCTTGTCATCTGCAAAAGCCAACCCACGTACGTTCACTGCTTCGAGATCTATACCCTCTTAGTCGACGAGGGCCATCCTTAGACACTTATCCATAAATATGACAAATAGCCATGATGACATAACGCATCCTTGTTTCACGCCTTGCATAATATAATGCTGTCGGTTAATACTAATACCAATACTAAAAAAAAAAAAAATTGATTAGCAGTTCGAACTCGAAAGTTCATTGCCTCACTAACCGATTCGGGTAGTGTTTCTAGGTGGATAAATACTACCAGTGTGGGTCCACCCATCCAATTACTAACCGCGCCCAACGCTGCTTAACTTCAGTGATCTTACGGGAACTGGTGTTTTCAGCGTGGTATCGCCGTTGGTAATACCAATACTAATATTAAGTTTAATTAAAATTGAATTCATTATTTAAATTATTTCCTAATCAACATTTTTCTTTGTCCTCATTAGTTTCTAATCAAAAAATTAATTAATTTTTCTTTATATTCGATTCTTAGATTTTTTTGCGTTATTTATGAATAAGGCTTAAAAAAATAATTTCATCTAACAGTAACAAGAATTTTGTATTGTATCTTAATCCTGGGAATTCGTACACTCCATTCAATTTAATTTCTCAAAAATTAAGAGATTTACACATTTTGTTCTCGCACAAATTTTGGATTTAAGAAACCGAATACATATTTTTGGGGAGTTTTTTGGCATCTATTATTGATTTAAAAAATTAAGAGACAAATTCCTCATATGGGTGAGCAGACTATTGGCTTGAATTTAAAAAAAAAATTTGGAGCGACACATTCTTTTTCAATATCCTGAACAAAGCCATAAGAGAACAGAAATTGACGCCTAGTTTCTAAAAAGATAGCCCTAAAAAATTCGTTAGTAAATTTCCTAAAGTTTATCACAAGTTAAAAAAAAAAATAATTCGGTAACTTTCTAACATGAATTTTGTATATGCGTTATCTCTTCTGTAGCACGGATAGAGAAGAAAATATGAGGAGCGTGTGGACTATGAATTTTTCATTTGTCTCGCGCACAGCTTCGTCTAAACTTGGAAATTTCTACGATTCTAATATATTCTGTATTAAAAAAAAAAAGTCAACCTGAGAGTAATTTCCTTGCAAATATTCTAATTCCATTCCATGAGATGATAAAGTCAAATTCTTTTCCACTTCCTGCCCGTTTTGCTATGAATAGTCAAATACAACATATTTCATCAATTTTTCCAATTTAATTTAATGGTAGTTCCAAGTACCCTTTCGCATTTTGTCTCTTGGATATCATAATGTCTTGAGGATTATGGCATCCACTGAAATATAGAGAAGCATAAAAAAGAAATAAAAGATTTAACGAATTAAATAAGAAAAAAAGAGTATAATATGAATAATTTTTTATATAATATATCCATTGTTATAAATGTAATAAATAAAACAAGTGATTATGATTTTATATCTCATACATAATCTTTATTATGTATATAAATGAACGTCCTGAACATGAAATTCAAATTCGTTGATTTCTCTATACTCGTAAAGCTGTATCAATTCCCGATTGTTAAAGCTGGCAGTCGTAAAGATATCTAGAATACATGGACCTGAGTGAGCCAGGTTTCTTAGTCCATACCCTACTTCCCTAGATTGCTGAGCCCCTGCCTATATTCACCATCAATTCAATTTCCCAACAAGAAGAAGATGGGTAATTTGGCTTTAATGGTGGAATTGTAGTTGCACTTATTTAGAGTTCGTAAATTAAATTAATATATTGTGTATGATAATAATAATAATAACTCGGGATCGAATGTTCCCACTAGCAACTTTATCTGTCAATTAATTGATATCTTGTATGAAGATCTGAAATTTCGAATTTCCGCCCAATCCCTAACTGAATGAAAAATTTCAAAAGATAGCTTTTTATCTAAGATGACCTACTGGAAAGCTTAAATAATTTCTGGGATGGGGACAACTTTGCACGTAGCAACTTTGCACGTGCCCAACGGACCAGACGGTGCCAGAGGGACAACTGTGCACGTCGTTGTTCAGACGGACAACTGTGCACGTGCCATATGTGCACGTGCACAGTTGTCCAAGTACCAACTGTGCACGTGCACAGATGGTACTTGGACAACTGTACACGTCGAAATTTAGACGTGCACAGATGGACTCCTGTGCACTTTACGCGCACAGATGTCACTTTCCTAACTGTGCACGTGCACAGATGTCACTTGCCCAACTGTGCACGTGCACAGATGTCACTTGTCCAACTTTGCACGTGCACAGATGTTCCTAGCCCAACTGTGCACGTGCACAGATGTCACTTGCCCAACTGTGCACGTTTATGTCCTTACGTAAGGGTTTATAACTTGTATAAAAACAACTATAAAACGTTACTAATTCTCTCTATTTATCATATCTCATAAATTGGCCTAGTTTCAAGTGCTTTCTCTAAATCCCTTGAATTCTCTGAATTCTCTAAATCCCTTGAATTCCCTGAATTCTCTGAATTCCCTGAATTCCTTGAATTCCCTGAATTCCTTGAATTCCCTGAATTCCTTGAATTCCCTGAATTCTCTAAATTCCCTGAATTCCTTGAATTCTCGGAATTCCGTGAATTTTTGGAATTACCTGAATTATCTGAATACCCTGAATTATCTTAATTCGTTGAATTCGTCGAATTCTCTGAATTCCTTGAGTTCGCTGAATTCCTTGAATGAGCTGAATTTCTTGAATTCGTCAAATTTAAAGAATTCTGTGAATTCCTTGAATTTATTAAGTTTGTTGAATTCGTGGAATTTATGAAACCTCTGCGCATAATATGCGGAAAAACACTGATGGACAAAGTCCGAAACGAGATAATCCTCAAAGAATGTGGTACAGGAGACACGCTAGTTGACATATGGGAAAGAAATCAGTTAAGATGGTTCGGACATCTTGAAAGAATGAAAGATGAACGACTGACGAAGCAAGTATATAAAGGTAAAGTAAATGGCAGAATGCCCAGAGGTAGACCGCCGAAAGAATGGTTAGAATCTGTAAATGAGACATTGATCCGAAGAGACATAAGAAGTCATAGAAACAGAAGAGCTTGCATGAAGAAATGCATGGACGTAAATGAAGCTAGAGTAGTATGCCAGGACAGAAATGTGTGGCGACAAATAGTTTATAAGCAGAGTGACAATAGAGTGAATGATACCTGAAACAAAGACCTTGGATACTAATGGGCCCAAGTGGGGAACCATACATAACAATTTTGTGAGGCTCCTCACTTGGGGTGATCGCTAGAGAGATTGATCAGCAACCTGGGTCGGAGCAGTGTTGCGGAGTGAACGTGTTATTTGAATAAATAACACGAAAACTCCAGATCAATCTAAAATATCTATACCATAACACATATACCTATATACCTATCTACCTTATACCATATAACGACCTACTTTACACCTATATACCTATCCCACTACTTTCCAACCGAGCAAGTCACGCCTACCCCGAAAGGGAAATGGCTTAATGGTATAATAATAATAATAATTCTGAATTCCTTGAATTTGTTGGATTCTTTGAATTCTCTGAATTCCTTGAGTTCGTTGAGTTCCTTCAATTCCCTGAATGCCTCCAATTTGCTAAATGCCTTGCTTTCTCTGAATTCCTTGAATTCGTTAAATTTGTTGAATTCGTTAAATTTGTAGAATTCTCTGAATTACTTGAATTTGTTGAATGTCTAGAATTCTCGCAATTCCCTGAATTATCTGAATAGCCTGAAGTCTTTGAATTCCCTGAATTCTCTTAATTCCTTGAATTCGTCGAATTCTCTGAATTCCTTGAACTTTCTGAATTCCTTGAATGTTTTCATTCCTGTGAATTCCTTAAACTCTCCGAAGTCCCTGAATTGTTTGAATTCCTCGAATTCTCTGAATTCTTTGAATTCTTCGATTTCTTCGAATTCCTTGAATTCTCCGAATTCTTTGAATTCTCTGAATCTCTTAAATTCGTTGAATTTCATGAATTCTCAGAATTTCTCGACTTCTGTCAATTATCTGAATTTCTTGAGTTTGTTGAATTTCTTGGATTCGCTGAATGCCTTCAATTTGATGAATAACTTGAATTCTTCGAATTTCTTGAATTCCCTGAATGCAAGAAATTCTCTGGATTCGTTGAATTTTCTGAATTACTTGAGTTTCTTGAATTCCTTCAATTCGCTGAATGCCTTCAATTTGCTGAATGCCTTGCTTTCTCTGAATCTCTTGAATTCTCTGAATTCCTTGAATTCTGTGAATTCTTCGAATTTTCTGAATTCTTTAAATTGTCTGAATTCCTTGGACTCTCTGAATTACTTAAGTACGACCCTTACGTAAGGATATAAACGTGCACAGTTGGGCAAGTGACATCTGTGCACGTGCACAGTTGGGCCAGGGACATCTGTGCACGTGCACAGTTGGGCAAGGGACATCTGTGCACGTGCACAGTTGGGCAAGGGGCATCTGTGCACGTGCACAGTTGGGCAAGGGACATCTGTGCACGTGCACAGTTGGGCAAGGGACATCTGTGCA
>CAKNXH010000752.1:480185-537425 GCA_932178445.1 Andricus quercusramuli | reverse complement strand
GACATCTGTGCACGTGCACAGTTGGACAAGGGACATCTGTGCACGTGCACAGTTGGGCAAGGGACATCTGTGCACGTGCACAGTTGGGCAAGGGGCATCTGTGCACGTGCACAGTTGGGAAAGGGACATCTGTGCACGTGCACAGTTGGGCAAGGGACATCTGTGCACGTGCACAGTTAGGAAAGTGACATCTGTGCACGGTAAAGTGCACAAGAGTCCATCTGTGCACGTCTAAATTTCGACGTGCACAGTTGTCCAAGTACCATCTGTGCACGTGCACAGTTGTCCAAATGACAACTGTGCACGTCGAAATTTAGACGTGCACAGATGGGCTCCTGTGGTCTTGGACGTGCACAGATGGACGTGCACAGTTGTCCGTCCGGCCATCGACGTGCACAGTTGGGCACGTGCAAAGTTGCTACGTGCAAAGTTGTCCGTCACCCATAATTTCTTTTATATAATCTATAGAGTAGGAAATCGTTATTTTCACCGAAAGGAAAACAGTTGAGGGGTAGCGTTTAAAACATTCAAAAATATTTTTCCCAAATGTTCACCCTAATGTATATTGATGAATCCAAGTGACAAAATTCTATTTCGAAAAATGTATGATGCAAAATTCTATACATTTAGGAAGAATTAAACCAAAATCTATCAAGAAGAAGGAATTAAATTGAACTCTACATACATTTGATATAAATCCTATACATAGAAAAAAAACAAGGGTTTCAATTTTGTTTGAGGTCATTTTTGCACAAAATAATTTTGAACTTCAGTCATGGTCGCTCTATTGATAAATGTAAAAACTGAAATACAATTGAATTGCATGCAATATTCGTATTACTCAATATGGACCAACTATGGTTCACATTTTTTTTTCTATCCCAAATCAAACTTAATTTTTTCTAGGTCAAATTGTATCAAACAAACTTTAAAAATCAAATTCTGTCAGCAGATTTATTAAAAATGTTATTCAACTCAATCAAACGAATTTCATAAATCAAAATCTAACATCACATTTGATAGACCGTTCTATCAAATTTTATCCAACTAGAAATTCTGTACCTTCTTATCGTATTTTCATTAAAATTCTATCCAATTTTATCAGTATATTTCGGAATCTAGGATATTTCTATAAAATTCTATCTGTTGAGAAATAATATACTTTTCTATCAAGAGTTTCTCATTGAAACTACATGAAATATTATGTGGAAAAATTTATCAAATACTATGCTTCAGAATATTGAATATTTCTATCAAATTCTATTCGTACAGAAGTCTTATACTGTTCTACTAAGAGCATCCCATTGAAACTCTATTGAATCTTAACGTCACCAATCTTGTATCAAATCCTATGTTCCAAAATTGTGTATATTTCTATCAAATACTATCTGTTTAGAAATCGTATACTTTTCTCTGCACAGTTCTTTATTGAAACTCAATCAAATCTCATCCACGCTGATCTTGTATCAGATCCTATATTACGAAGTTTCGGAAATTTCTATCAAATTCTATTGATCGAGAAATCTTACAGTTTTCTATCAACAGATTCTCATTAAACATCTATCAAATCTTATCAATACAGAAATTGTATTAAATTCTATCCATCGAGAAACTTTATCTTTTTGTATCAATAGTTTTACATTAAAGTTCTATTAAATCTTATTGCACAGGACTTGTATTAAATCGTATGTTATAGAATCTGAAAAGCTTTTATCCAACTTTATCCGTCAAGAAATCTTATACTTTTCAATCAACAGCTTCTCAATTAAATTCTATCGAATTCAATCAACTACAGACTTTTATTAAATCCTACGTATTAGAATTTCGGAAGTTTGTATTAATGTGTATCTGTCGATAAATCTTATTCTATGATATCAACACTTCCTCATTGCATAAGATTGGATAGATTTCTAATGACAATATGTTGGTAGAAAAGTATGAGATTTCTCGACGAGTAGAATTTGACAGAATATTTCCAGGATCTGGAAAATAAGATTTGATACATGTCTGGTACGGATAATATTTGATAGAGATTCAATAAGAAAACTGTTGGTATAAAAAGTATCAGATTTCACAACAGATAGAATTTAATAGATATTTTTGTGATTTCAAGACTTAGTTGAATTTTTAGTGATTTAGTAAAGTAATAATGCAAAATCTTGATTGAAAAGTTAGAGTTAGATAAAAACTTGCAAGATTCTGGAGCATTGCATTTGGTACAAGTCTTTTGCCGCTAAGACATTATAGAGTTTCAATGAGAAAATGTTGATAGAAAAGAATACAATTTGATAGAACGTTTTGAGCTTGCTTTTTAAAGTGGATAGTAATGTGGGAAATCATATTCGACAGTAGTGGACTGGATTTCTATCCAAACAGCGTATTAAAATGGTGAGGAACTTGGGATATAGCATATTTGATAAAATTCGATTAAATTTATTATCAAATAACGTACAGAAATGTATAGGAATTATTGGGACATGGGCCCATTTGGCTTTAACAGAATCGATAGAAATTCTATCTAAATGTTTGATAGACATTGATTTTCTTCTTTAGCGGGACACCCTGAGATCCTTCCCATGAAGATGATTATTCATTTTGATGGACTTTCTATCAAAAGCGTTTGATAGAAATGTAATGAAAATTACTAAAATTGCGGATACAGAAAACGGATTAAAAAGTATTAATTATTTTTTTACCAAATCCTATCACACTTTTTGAGCAGGGTATGCAACTAGATGGACAATATGTTCTATATTTTTTGCAGCATATTACGGTTCATTCAGTTTCACGATGTATGACTAGGTAATATTAAATTCTCTTTTCCATCCTTATGCTTTCTGATACTTCTGAAAAGAAGTAAATAAGCAAGTATTTTCATATTACACAGTAGCAGAGAAAAAGTCACTATTTTCTACAAATCAGAAGCTACTTTCTATTTAAAACAGACAGTCTAAGAAACTATTTGAGCAAATCTCTGTAAATTTTATTTTTAGACTAAAAGAAAGGCAATAAAGTTCGGTAGCATATGAGAATTTTCGTATGAGTTCGCAGTGCTCTCAACTTGATAGAACCTTTTAATTTACACATTTTAAGTTACAAACTTGTCATTTGAACATGCCGATATCAAGAACTTACATTTCACAAGATAATAACAAATCTTTTGACTTTATAAAATAGTTTCGGGCATCCGGGTATTGCCTGATAATCCGCGTACTCGAGCAATACCCGTTACCTCGAGTATCCGAATACCTATTATCCAATTTCATTTACATCTCTAAATCAGTAAAATGTAGCTATTTGATACTTGGGGGGAAATAATGTAGGTGACATGTTATGTGGTACACGCGCTTCAGTTATAAATCAAGATACGGCGATTCTGTAGCAGCAGGGAGTAAACTGATATAGCTTATCACATACGACAATAGAATTGTATACCGTGAAGTTGACCTGCCGCCTCTTAGGTTATATACGAGTCAATATCTGAATCCTCTCAGACACGACCTAGGTAGTCAGCCGAGATTGAAAATATAAACTATGGTGAGTCTCAAATATTTGTGTCACCTTCTTCAATGTCAATCTCAAGTTCGAAATTTCGCGGAAGAAATTTAAAATGTAACAATTCTTTAGAAATAACCAAAGAAAATCTTCTTTTAAAATTGTGTGAATTTTCTCTGCGATTTTCTCTTTACCTCGTCACAATTATTCTCTGTATTACAAAAATCTGAAAATCGTTATGAATTTTTTTGAAATAAGAAGAGTTTTATCATTCTAAATAACCATGTTCTGGTCCATTGGCTTGAAACCGGTCCTAAAAGAAACACAGGGATAGGAAAAGATATATTAGTACGAGGAATATTGCGGCAGAGGAATTACACAATATAAAAACTAGGGGGCCATTGAAAATGAGGATTATTTTTAGAGAGTCATATTTTAATGCCAATATTCCTAGCGTTTTAATTTAATATTTGATTCTCACTTCGATCCGGTTTCAATCTGAAAAAAGTAGTACATACTAAAATATTATTCTTCATGCTGCCTTATAACGATACTTTTCCTTAAAACAATTTACGATGTACTTTCCTTCGTCCACTTGAGACTTATTACAGTCTTGCGCGATTCATTGAGGTGAAAAATGAAAAAGAACAAAAAAAGATGTACACTGCGAACCGACTGAGTTTCCTTGGATACACGTTTCGAAGTTTAGAGAACACTTGAGTTCCATTTCCGTCCGACAGTTTCATTTCTTTCCGATTACTCTTAAAGAGCTTAAAGACTAGAGAAGATTGACTTCTAGAAAGATTGAAATTCGAAGACTTTTTTATGAGGCATGTAGCATTCTAAAATTAAAAAAAAGCTTTTTCGACCCCTAAGGTTTCGCCCCCCCCCCCCCTTCGAAAAATAACGTAGTCCGAAATTCTCTCCAAACATAGGAAATAGAGTGATTTTTCACGAAAATAGGGGAATAATAGGGGAATCAATTCTTTCAAATAAAATTAATGTAAACATCATATTGAACCCAATATGAAAGACTTGCAAATCTCAAGATTTCGAATAGAAATATATTGCATTTTCAACAAGAAAGGTTCAATTTTCAAACAAATATTAATTTTAAACCAAACAGTTGCACTAACAACTAAATAGTTGAACTTTCAAGAAAAAGAGATGAATTTTCAAGCAAATAGTTGAACTTCTAACCACATAGATAAAGACTGAAGCCAAAAAGACAAATTATTTCGAGGATAGTTGAATGTTCAACAAAAAAGTTCATTTTCAACCAACAAAGATGAATTTTTAACCAAAAAAGATGACTTCCCTACAATTAAAGATGAATTTTCATTTCAAAAGGAGTTTGTTAGCATGATAAACATTAAAGGCGAAATGCTATATGATATAGACGGGATAGTAGACGCTTTAAAAGACCCTTTTAAAGAACTATTAGGAGGTGAAGATATAGGGCAACAAAACTGCGACATAGAACGTAATGCACTAGAAAACCCAATTGAAAAAGTCTATGTCACTGAGGTCAGAGATATAATTAAGAATTTGAAAAACGGTAAGGCTGCGGGCATAGACAATATTAGGGCTGAAATGTATCAATACGGTGGCGAGTACATACCTCACAGGTTGTGCGAATTAATAAATTTATGTATCGAAACGGGAGAAGTCCCAGACGATTGGAGAAAAGCGATTATCGTACCAATATTCAAAAGAAAAGGAGATAAAAGCAACTGCAGTAATTACAGAGGTATCAGCCTACTAAGTACCGTAAGTAAAATATACTCAAAAATACTTATCCGTAGGGTAATGGAAATTACAGAAGAGAAAATATGGGAAGTCCAAAGTGGATTTATGCCAGGAAGATCATGTACAGATCAGATATTTAGCCTAAGACAGGTCACAGAAAAAAGTTTGAGAGTAGGTAAGAAAGTCTTCTGTGCATTTATTGATCTAGAAAAAGCCTTTGACAAGGTAAATAGAAGTAAACTTTGGGCAGTCCTTCAAGAGTATGGAGTAAATGGAGGGCTCCTACAAGCAATAAAAACAATATATACAGGTAGTAAAGCGAGTGTAAAGGTAAATGGGAAACAGAGTGAATGGTTCGATATTATGCAAGGCGTGAAACAAGGATGCGTTATGTCCTCGTGACTATTTATCATAGTCATGGATAAGTGTCTAAGAACTGCCCTCTTCGACGAAAAAGGTGTAGATCTCGGAACCGTCAAGGTACGTGGGTTGGCTTTCGCAGATGACAAGATTGTTATGGCAGAATCAGTCGAAGACTTGCAAAGAATGTTAAATAAACTTAATACAAGCATGAAGAACATGGACCTCGAAATTAACGTGAATAAAACGAAAGTCATGGTGTTTGAGTGAAAAAGTAAGAAAACAATATGCAACATTGTCCTAAATGATGAGAAATTAGAACAAGTTGACAAGTACATATATCTAGGTAGTCTATTCACTAACGACGGAAAAATAGATGGGGAATTAGATAGGCGCATAAATAAGGGTAAGCAGGTTATCGGTAGAGCAGGGTCCATCCTCACAAATAAAAACATATAAAAAAAAAGCTAAAATGGCCATACATAACTCTATTTTCGTACCGACTGCAGTATACGGTAGCGAGACATGGACCTGTCAAGAAAAAGACAGGAGTGAAATCAACGCGATCGGCATGAAACCTCTGCGCATAATATGCGGGAAAACACTGATGGACAAAGTACAAAACGAGACAATCCTCGAAGAATGTGGTACAGGGGAGACACTAGTTGACATATGGGAAAGAAATCAGCTAAGGTGGTTCGGACATCTTGAAAGAATGAAAGATGAACGACTGACCAAGCAAGTGTATAAAGGTAGAGTAAATGGCAGAATGCCCAGAGGTAGACCGCCGAAAGAATGGTTAGAATCTGTGAATGTGACACTTATACGAAGAGACATAAGAAGCCATAGAAATACAAGAGCCTGCATGAAAAAATGCATGGACGTGATTGAAGCTAGAGTAGTATGCCAGGGCAGAAATGTGTGGCGACAAATAGTTTGTAAACAGAGTGACAATAGAGTGAATGATGCCTGAAACAAAGACCTTGGATACGAATGAGCCCAAGTGGGGAACCATACATAACAATTTTGTGAGGCTCCTCACTTGGGGTGATCGCTAGAGAGATTGATCAGCAACCTGGGTCGGAGCAGTGTTGCGGAGTGAACGTGTCATTTATATAAATAGCACGAGAACTCCAGATCCATCTAAAACATCTATACCTAACACCTATATATCCATCTACCCTATACCCATATACCGATCTACCTCATACCTATATACCTATTCCACTGCTTTCCAAGCGAGCAAGTCATGCCTACCCCGAAAGGGAAATGGCTTAATGGTATAATAATAATAATAATAATATCATCTCACATGCGGCATGTCACATCTGCGGCGTGTCTCATTTGCGGCATCTCTATCTAGCGGCTTCTCTCCCGCGCGGGATTTCTCACAGTAAAATTGACATTTTTGCGGCATCTCTCACCGCACCCCTATGACTGGCCATAGAAATAATGTTAGCCAAACCCCTACCCTTTTGAAACGTCTCGTGGGGGGGGGAGGCACCTCTGTGACAGGCCACAGAAATAATGTTGGTCGAATTCCTTTCCACTGTTGAGAGATGCCGCTAGGTAGAGATGCCGCAGTTGTGACATTCCGCAGATGAGACATGCCATGGATGTGACATGCCGCAGATGTGACATGCCGCAGGTTCGACTTGCCGCAGAGAGACTTGCCGCATGTGAGATGATAAAGACACGAATTTTAAACTCATAGACATGCATTTTCAACTGAATGGTCAAATTTTCAAACCAAAGGGAATTAGATTCAACCAAATACAATTGAATTTTCCAGACAGAAAGACTAATTTTCAATCCGAGAAGTTGAATTCTCAACGAAAAAGTTAATTTTCAACCAAGATGACTTTTTTACCATAAAAGATGAACTTTTTACCAAAAGACGAATTTTCAATCAGCCGAATCTACGGAAAAATATTAATTTCCAACGAAATAGTTGAATCCTCAACCGAACAGATGAATTTTCAATCAAGAAAAATTAGTCCTAAACCATGTAGTTGGATGTTCAACTAAAAAATAATGATTTTCTACCGAATAGTTTAATTTCCTATCAAATTGTTGAATTTCCAAGGCAGAAAGACGAACTTTCTGAAAAATAATAAAATTTCTGACCCAACAATATGAATTTTCAACCAAAATTATGAAAAAAGGAGATTAACTTTAAACTAAGTGGTGATTAACTTACAGCCAGTTACATTTTTGACCAAAGAGGATGAATTTTCAACCAAGAAGATTAATTGTCATCCAAAAAAAGACGAATTTTCAAATAGAAAATATGAATTTTCATCAAAAAATGGAAGATAAATTTTAGTTTGAAGAACGAATTCTTAAGTAAAAAAGTCAAGAAGAAACTATTGTTAAAATGGAATAGTTACATTTTTAACAAAAAAGATGAGGCTTCAACCAAGAAAATTAGGTTTCAACAAATTAGTTCAACTTAGTAGCTGAGTTTTTGACTGAAAAAAAATAACTTTTAACAAAATAGTTGCATTTTCAATAAAATCGTAAAATTTTTAACTAATAACTAGAATTTTCAACCAACCGAGATGAATTCCGAATCCAAAATATAATAGTAGACTTTTCAGCCAAAGTTAGTTGAATTTTATTATTGGGTTCTATTGATTCAGTTCGCATTTGAGCAAAAAAAGCAAGAAAAAGAGTAAGTATCTTGAAAACAAGGAAAAAAGAAGAATTCTTTAATAAATGTGAAATGAGGTGCCATCTTTCGCAAAATTCGCAAACTTTGTCAAATTTATCATCAGGAAACGTATTAAATGTTATCTGAGTTGAATATTTTCCACTTCTTCTGGAAATATAAACGGGAAACTAATTTGCAATGCAAACCATGTGCCTATAAACACGTTGTACCGGAAATTTAAATATCATGTAGGATTTGCGAAAAACAAGAGAAAAAATGTAATTGTGAACACAACTTCAAGCTCTTTTAACGCCCATTGTTAGCCGTAAGGGTTAACTTCCGTGTCGGCTCTCTACTTTTTCCCGACCCTTAGAGAACAATTACAAACTGCCCTCAAACCACATTCCTATTAAAGCAATCCTCCACAACTCTATACAACTTTAAGCTCTACTTTAATCCCGATGAACATGACAGAAAACGCATAACTGTATATACTAGCAGGAGGAAAGCAACTGATTTAAAACCTTTTCGAAAATCTTTTTTCTAGTCGGGAAATGAAATACCAGTCAGGGATTAAAAGAAAATTGTATTTTGCCCAAAAGAAGTCAAAAATGAATAAAGTTTTGTTTTTCTTATTTAAACATTCTTTTCATCTTTTCTGTTTTTCAATGGAATTGTATTAAGAATTGCAATGTAATGTATGCATAAAATTACTATAAAAATGTAGATTTATCATTAACTTTTAAAAATACCAACTAATTGGGGTTAATAGTTTATTTAGTTTCCGATAATTTGTCAAAATATTTAAAGTTATTGGTTCTGGACAAGACGACATAAAACTTTATAACGAAAAGTTTAATAATTTTTTAAATAATATTATTGAACTTTTCTTAAGATTGCAAAAAAAATACAAATTTTTCCCAAGGCAACATTTTGTTCTGTTCAAAAAGCATATCGAGATAAGAAAACCTTAGAAAATAAGAAGAAATTTATCATATACTCATAAAAAAGAAATATGAATCGATTAAAGATTTTCTCCAATACCCGCGCCGAAACTTGCGACTTACACGTTCGTTAAGAAGAATCTAAGTTGGTCTTTACTCGATTGGTGAAGTCACAGCGAAGTAATACGGCATTTAGTCCTCTAGAGAACTAAGTAATGTCATGCGCATCCCCAATCTAACTGAAAAGAGAGAAAGTTCGCTCACACATCATATAATTTTTTGTTTTTATTTCAGGTAAGTACCAGCAAACACGTTTTTCTCTCATCAAAGAAGCTAAGATCGTAAGTTATAGTCTTATATTCTTGCATATTTTTATTAAATTAAAATTAAGTTGAAAAGGCGCTCAATAAACTAAATATGAAAAGGAAATAATTATATCAAAATGGCATCTGAAATTTCACTTAGAGGAAAGTTATGTTTCAATTTAGAAAATTGTTTCCTTAACTTTGTTTTTTTTATTTCAATGTGAAAGTACCTTCGAAAGAACAAATTTTTTACTCGTACGACCGGCCAGACGAGTATATAGACTCAGAAGAAATTCTTGAATAAAAATAATTGTTTTCTTGGATATACGTGAACATTTCATTGAATCAAACAAATGTTGGTTTATTCAACAAAGTATTTGATTGATTAACAACATTTTTTTGTTGGATCAACCAAAAGCATCTACCAAAAGATTTTGTTAAAAGAAACAAAAAATTTGGTTAGGTTAACCAAATATTTTGTCATAGATATAACAGCCATAATCTATGGTTGTACCAAGAATAGTTTTACCGATAAATGCATAATGTGTTTGATAATGTATAATGACGCTCCTGTCCTTCTTTGGAATCAAAAATGATTTGCTTGAAAGCATTTGTTTAATTTAAAATATGTTATTCAAATAAAGTACTGGCTAAAATTTAAAACTTGCTGTGAATTCGATCTCGAGTGTTTCCACTTTGTTTGTATTTATAATTATGTGGTGCTCATTTCACGAGCACTTTTCTTCCCGTTAGCAAATGTATTTGCTTCCTCATAGAGGAAGCATTAGTGATTTTTTTTAATAATAGACAAACCAAAGTCTTCATTTTGTTCATTTTAAAAATAGAATACAAAAAATAGAAAATTACAAAATAATACGAAAATTTTTTTAAATGCAAAGACAAATTAGACAAATCAAATTTTGTATTCGAAATGCTAATTTTTCGAGCTACAAAAGGCAAGGGAAAAGTTCTGTCTCGACCTATCCCTTTTCAAGCTTTACTTCTTTACAAAAATGGTCAGAATGATTCTATTTGAAAATTTATGATCAAAAAATCTTTTCTATTCATGCGTCACCTTTGAATTATGTCGATAAAAAAAGTTTTTCTGTTTGAAACAGATGTTTCAAATACTATAAATGTCCATAACTTCCTTGATCTTCAATAAAATGTATCAATATTATAATAGGTCAATCGATTCGTCTCGAATTAACACATCTTTTCTGTTCTAGCATCAACTTTTAAATTATGAAAATGAAAAAAATTTTACTATAAAAATCGATTTCAAATATAATATAAATGACGATAACTTCCTCACTCTTCAATAAAATGTAATTACATTATAGGTCAACCGATTCACCTCGAACCGAGGAATCTTTTACATTCTTAAATCAACTTTAAATTATGTTAATGAAAAAAGTTTGACTATAAAAAACCGATTTTTAAAATATTATCGAGTGCTAAAACAATTCATTGGATATTTTAAAAAATCCTTTGGTCAGTTTCAAGATATTTGTGGTGAAAATGAGCCCCCCCCCCCCCCCAATTTCATTAATTTATCTGCAACCGTTTTCAAGTTATCGTGTTCACAAAAAAGTGTGACATCCACACACGCATCCGCACTCATACACACGTACATCCGGCCAATTGCTCAAAACATTGTATTAGACATTTTCTAGTTGAAGAAGGTTTAATTAAATGAATTAAAATTTTTTTGAAAATGTTACCATTACAAAGATTCCTCTAGGAGTAAGCAGAATTATTGGAAATATATACTTATTTGATTGTTGAAAACTACTAATTATTGTTCTGTAAGAACATATATTAATTAAGTAAAGACTATGCACATATTAAATAAAGAAAAATTATAGGAATGGAAAAACTGATAGAGTAAACAGAAAAGTTTAATGAAAGAACAAAATTGTGTAACATTTTCAGCTTTACTAAGATAATAAGAAAGCCGTGGAGCTCTTAATAAATAAAAAAAGACAATATTGCAAAACTAGTAAATAAGCTGCATAACCGATATAACGCATCTCTACGTAAGTGCTTAAAAATGAGAGAACAAAAAATATTTACACACTTAATATATTTCACCTTACTTTATTTCCGATAAAAAGAATCTCCTCAAAGCATTTACTCTTGAAAATGTCGAAAATTCGATAAAACATAACAATCAAGAATAAAAATTTACTAATTGATCAGTAACCAGAAAAAAATTCTTATTTGAACTTTCTTGTTTAGCCATCATTCATTTGAAAGTATCAATATATTGAGAATAATTTGTTCACTTGATGTAACGTAGTCAAAATCACCAAACTTGCAAATTAGGATTGTATTGCTGAATTCAAATTTGTTCTTCAATAACTCTGAGAAAGTTTGAGCATCTGAGCCGAATTATTATTAGTTCACTTTTCTGCATTTCACTGCGGCTACCTTGTTAAAAAAATAATGATAAATTATGAAGTTGCTAATTGATAATTATTTCAATAAAAAATTATACAAGCTGTGAATTCAATCTCGAGTCTTTCCAATTTGTTTCAATTTATAATTGTATCGTGCTCATTCAATGAGAACTTTACTTCATCATACAGGATGCATTCATATTTTTTAAATTACTTAAAATTAATACTAAAAATATTTTTAAATAACCCACCATAAAAATAAAAAAAATACAATCGGTCAATGAATTGGTCTCGATAAAATTTATTAATAATATAAGTCAATCGATTCGTCTCGATTCCAGGATTCCTTTTAATAAGATCGTTTTATATTCACAAGAAACCGTAGCTTCTTTACCCTTAAATACAATTTTTAAATATTATAGGCGAATGGATTCGTCTCAAGGCAACTAATCTTTTATATTCTTGCATCAACTTTTAATTATGTTAATGAAGAAAGTTTATTATAAAAATTCGAGCTTGAGAATATCTTAAAGTGATAAAAACACGTAATAAATATTTTCTCAAATTATATAGCGAGTTTCGATATATTAGTGGTGAAAATACGACCTCCAACTTTCATCAATTATCCGCAACCGTAACAAAATACTTCTTGCATTGAAAAAAGACTTTCGTTGTAACGGAAAACTTCATCTTTCATTTAGATTTAGAAAAATACGAAGAAATTAAGTTGAATCATATAAACTTTTCTTCCATCGCATAGCAATGGATACATTTCTTTGATTCAGAGAAATTTTATTTAGTCGAAGAAACTTTTTCCTGTGTGTTCGTCTCATTTCTTTATTCATCCATTTTTTCCTGCTCAAAAATAAATGAATAATATAATAAATCACGAGTAAACTTAGTCTAGCGGAAAAATATAATTTCTTTCCCTTTTCTGCGTAAACACCAGGGGTTCTTTCAGTTTTAGCCCCATGATTCGTCAAATGACCAGAAATACCATTCCGAGGGGTCGACCACTCTGATTTTTCGTGTACGAGGAATATATTCCCTAAAGAATATTCGGGAATATAGAGAATACATCGGAATATTTGAGAATACAAGGAATATAAAGAATATTGGAATATGAAGGAATATGTAGGAGTATGAGGGAATATGAGAGAATATGAGGGAATATGAGGGAATATGATGGAATATGGGAGAATATTTCGGAATATATTTAAATTATGCATATTAAATTACATATATATACATACATGTTATATGTACTAAACTTACAGTTTAATATCACGTATGACGTAAACTTATCGCTTCTTCTTAAAAGCCTTAAACATTGATACAATTTTTGAAAAAAGTCCTTTATCAACAGTAAGAGAACCGTTTAGTACTCGAGGACGAGGAATAGTACATACGTATTACGATATGTTGTGATAGCCAAGCAAAAACGTAAAATCAGGCTGAAGTAATTAATTATTTTCAGATTGACAACCTACACCTTTTCCTTCTTTAGGTCCTTGGGCAGGTGCTGAATATTTGGAATATTGCAACTCCCTCGCTGTATTTCCACTTTTGTATTTCGATGTATTTCAGTTTGAAAGCAGCTTTAAGCTGTACCTCGCTCTCTGAGTTCTTATGTTAACTCTGTCTGCCATGTACATATCATTCTTGTTACGAACTCAATAAAGATTTATTATTATTATTATTATTATATGACCAAAATCTAACACTCTCCCAATTAGAAATGATTTTGTATCGCTTGTTGAAAAAACACACCAGTCATCGTCGTATACGGTTTCTTCTCTCGTTATTGACGCCTTTTCCGGATATGGAGTATTAAAAGATCCCTCAACTTCAGGAGCCTTTACTCGTTGTAATCGGTCACTGCTCAGTTTTGTGCCATCTTTGTTGAAGAGATAACATAATGCTGTTTGCTTTATAATCACTGGGACCTGAAGATCATCCAAGACTTTTACGTGTATACTATTCGGTGAAAGATCAACATTCTCAAAAGTTTTAATTCCTAGAGCACCACTGGATACTATGCATAGATCTTCGCATACATCTTGACACTCAGTTTCCGTTACATTGATATCAGCCTGTTCTTCAAATTATTCGTCATTACTAATGTCTGTTAATACTGGTAAACATCCTTCGTCTTTGTCCACATCGGGCTCAGATACAAAAGATTCGAAAGAGAATGCAGGTTCCGGAATCTCTGAAAATGTCATTCCAACACTTTTAGCACGAAAAAGGGCAAATGACTTGGCTTCAGAAATTACTTTTTCGATGTTTTCATTATTTGGTAATATAAACAGTTTAGATTCTTCAGATTGAGTCTTCGATGAGCGATGACTAGATGGAAATGAATATTTATCACCAAGAGTAACTTCCGTTTCAGCTTGAAACTAAATTCGACGGATACGGTGTAAGGGTTCTAGCATTGTGAAATTGACAACAGTTGACAAGGTGGAAGTCATCGATCTTGCACAGCGAAAGAATTGTTCACAACTTTGGCTGCTGTACAACCAAGGTAGAAAAAGAAAATCCTCTTGTGTGGCGCGGAGTGCATTAATGACTTGAATGAGTGTATGGCCATTTATCTCAATGCACATGTAAGTGTTGGTCGTCAGAAAATTTTCTTTAAGTAAATAGCCATTATCTTTAAGCCACTATCGCCACAATCGAAGAAAAAATATCCATCGCCAAGTAAGGAAAATTCTTTTTTCTGGACGCAAAGTTTTGTCCATGTAGGAGGAAATGATAACTCTGCTCATTACTAGATAAGTAGCAGTACCAGTGCTTCCAGCAATATGATCATTCAACAGATTTCCGACATTTTCTTGATACGTCTTTTCCATTGATCTGAAATTCATTTTATCCATACCATTCAAGTCTGTTTCACAGAGATTATGTTGATCTTTGCTAATTCTCCTTATTAGGTCTCTGACATGCGCAGGTGAAACTAGGAAATCACCTAAAGGTAATAATATAGAAGCCTTTAAAAATCTAGTTCTTAATTTGGTACCAATATGAATGTGATCTTGCACACAAATCGTGGAACTTAACTCGCAAGCTTTGAAACATGGCCACCTCGAAGACCACTTACCTGATTGTTCGATGGAAAAGGTGTATTTCCGCATACTACCCAAAAGTCGAGTATCGCCGTCTGAGGAATAGCCCAAAATGGAAATACCATATTTCTTAGCTTCCTTAGACATCCACTTCCATCTATTAGCCACATCAACAGCTTGAAACTTGTTGTTGCTTCCAAATAGTGCAACGCAAAAGGTAGGAGCTTTGTCACACAAAGGTTGCGCCATGGTACAATAGGCATAATTACTTAGTGATTACTTTTTAAAATAGCTGCGTATCTGTGCTGCTGAATTAGCTGAAAACGATCCAATTTTTGGTAATCCTTCAGAATTAAGATTGGGAACAAAACCAACGATCTGATTAGTAGCTGTGTCATATTGTGCTCGACGTATGATTCTGGTTCCATCTTCGCTGATCCATATTTTCTTTGGGTAGCCTCTTGTAGAAAGAAACTTGGACAACTGGTCGAAGCGTATCTCACATTCCCTTGGAATTTGTTTATTACGACCGTAAACACGCTTTAAACATGTTATTGATGGTAGTGAACCGGGAAGATTGTTCCTTAACAAGTTGTACTGTTTCGGTCCTCCAACTTGGAATATTATAGCGTGCCATCAATTTGATATCACTTGTATATCTCTGTCCGTGATTCTTGTCTTGGCTGTTCTTCTTTCCATCTGTTATCAAGCTTACCATGAAATTGCTCATATTTTCTAGATCATAACCTAAAAATAACCTAAAAAGTGTTATTTATTGTATGGTTGTGTTTCCGAAAATCTATATAATCCAATACAGAAATTATCAACAGACTGGTAGATATATTTTAAATCGCAACACTATAAGTGTATAAGTGCATGCTTTTTACAAAATAAAGCGAAAATTTCCTTTTTATTAATGTACTGATACGATCACACGTCAATTAAAGATCATGACTAGATTGGCGCTTGCGCATCACTGACTTTGACCTCAACTATAACTAAACATCGGCAAAGGTTCCAGATAAAAAGCTATAGGATGCTATACGAATACAATCGGTGAACGGAAGGGAAGAATCTGAAAATTGGGGAATATAATATTTCAGAATATTTGTGAATATTTAGGAATACTTCGGAATATGTGGGAATATGTAGGAATATGAGGGAATATTTGGGAATATAAAGAATATGAAGAATATTTGGGAATATAAAGAATATCATGAATATGAAGAATATCTGGGAATACTGAAAGAATATATGGGAATATTGAATGAGTGTACGAGGAATATCCGAGTGGTCGACCCCTCGTACCATTCACTCTCTTTCTCTCGAGGGGAAATATATAAACGAAACAATCAAAGTAAAAATTTGACATAGAAAATCTATTTGAAATGGGTTTTAAGATTCAAAGTAATTCTTCCTAATTCCTTACAATTTTCTACTGAGATGCTTAACTGAAAATCTCTAGTGGAAAGGATAAGCAAGATTGAAAGAATCTAAAGACCTATATCAATCTTTGAAGATTTCTCAGAGAACGTTCAATCATTCATGGATGAAAATAAAAATTTGAATTATTACAATTCATAATTAAATTAAAAAAAAGTATTTTTCATCAAAACAAAACATCTTTTCTCTATTCATATTAATTGCCATGAGCGTGAAAATAACGATTTGCGAGATTGAGAAGTATGTTCTTATTTCATAGCTATAATTTTGTGTATTTCATGGCAATTTCTTCATATCAATCATTCACAATGTTTTGAAAGTCAAAATAATAAAAATAATATTAGCTTCTCGGGGCTTAAAATATGAAAATTCAGAATTGATTATTATAATTTTTTGTAATGAAATTAATAGAACAATTAATTACCAGGATAAAATTGTTATTTTATTGTTTCTTTCGCTTCAAGAGATTTGAAAAAAATTTCCAATGTTATGGGATTGCAGAGAATTTCCCTAATTCTAGGGAACTACACAAAATTTCTAAACATTTCTCTGAATTTCAAAGAACTTCACAAGAACGAAGATTTTTTGTAGGATCTCATAAATTTGAAGACCCAAGAATTTTGAATAGATTTGAATAGATTGAAGATAATTCGAAGGATTTGTACTATTTCATGAAATAAATGAGTAAAAGAAATTAAAAGGATTTCAAATGACTTGAAATATTTTAATGTAAATATTTGGAGAAATTCCAAGGATTTTTCAATAGCTTTTGATAAATTGAAACGATCTTACAGGATTTACAACATTTTCGGCTATTTTCAAGGATTTCAAGGAATTTTTAATAGATTTCAAGAAATTGCAAGGATTTGAAATACTTATTGTTATTTTTAAAGATTCCAAGTAATTTGTAATGGATTTCAGTCAACTGAAGGGATTTCAAAGAATGTCAAACATTTTGGGTATTTAAAAATATTCCAAAGAATTTTCAATATATTTCGATAAATTGAAGGGCTTTTATAAATATCGAGAGTATTTTTAAGGGATCCAAGAAATTTTCAAGAGCTTTGAAGAATTTCAAGTGATTTCAAAATACTCCAAAGATTTGAAATATTTCAGGATATTTTAAAAGATTCCAATGTATTATCAATGTCCATGTGGTTTTAAAGAATTTTCTAGAACTTCGGGAAATATCGAACCGACTTTAGGATATTTTCAAATACTTCAGGGGATTTGTATGGATTCAAACGTATTTCATCAGATTTTCCAGGATTTTAATGATTTTAAGGGATTTAAGGGCTCTGTGGTATTTAAATAAATTTCACGGGATTTCAGAATATAATATTAGATTTCGTGGCATTTTACGGGTCTTATTCATCTTAAAAATTCTTACTTCTGTCATATCTTTACATTGAAGTTAACTACATAAATTCATTCTAATAAAACATCCATTAGTTTCATATTTTTATTTTTATATATTTATATGATATGTTTAGAAATCAGTTTCATGTTGCAAAACAATATAATAAAGGAAAAATATTACTAAAAATGGATTTCAAATCATTCTTCATTCAAAAAATAAAGGGAATATTGAATTATTTTTCGTTTTTTGACTAACTTCATTTTTTGCAAATAACTTTTGTGTTAGCGGATGACAAGGTTATGCAATACACATTTTATCATTTTTAGAATATTTTCCTCTGAATCAACCATCAATCAAGTGTTTTCCAAGTTAGAAGTACATGTTTTAAAATATTCTCTTTATAAAGTCATCTCCAAAAGATACTGAGAAAATAAACATTCGGATGACGCTGAATTTTTGTTTGATCTTTTTCGTGTTTCTAAATCGGTTCTTTTGGTAAAATAAAAATACTTTAAACGTGATTGAATCTTCACCTTCTGAAGTATATTCAACAATATTCAATTTTGAATCAATCTAAGTATGGATATCAAACTTTTAAGCCATAGCATTAATAGAAAACTGTTTGGTTACCGGATGACATAAAAACTCGGGGACATTTGGAAAGTGATTATAACTCAGAAGCTATAATTGGAAACAAGAAAAAAGCTTCATTTTGTAATTCTGCAATTGTTTTTAAAAAATACGTGTAATCAACAATTAGATCATAAGCTTTCTATTAAAAGATGTAACGCCATAAATTTGAAAAAGGTAGTCAGGGACACGGAACCGGATGAAATTTACTCATATTTCATCGAGTTTATGCTGATACCGAGTAAAAGGAAATAATTGGGATATAGGATACAGTGAAAAAAGTAGGCCTATTGAAACCCTGCAATTAAAAAAAATTATTCCTACAATCACAGTCTATGATATTCCAGGGAAGATTTTGTCAATTTTTTTATTTTTACCCTTATAAAAAAGAAACTCAAAACTTAATATAATTGAAGATAGTTACGAGTCGACTTCACACAGGATAAAATATAAGAAAGATAAAACTATGATAAAAAACTGATAAAACTTCATTAGAACTGATACGTATAATAAAGCTCTTAGAAAGTGAGTCAAAGATTCGAATCCAGGCAATTCGTCAGGATGATCGATAAGGAATCTTCGGTTTCTCACAGAAACCCCGATTATCTTTCAGCATCAAAGAGATTTTGGCATCGAGCCATTCATGAAGCACTACAGATATTCGTGCAAGGGAAACATAGTCTCTGCTTTTTTAACACCAGAAAGTGTACTTTTCTTATCCATGTCCCTTAGGTGCGAACACGAACGTCGTGCAAATAACTGCAGACTTCCAAGGGGATGATGGGACGACTTTTTTGTATTCCCTGAGCCATAGTAACCTTTCCGATACCGACTCCTCCAAGACTCTGAGCACGAAATCCCAGCACGTTCCATTTTTTATAACTTCGGGTACTATGAGAAGCGGAAAAATGGATGTAGACATTATCTGCAAAGTGCAAAATTGTGTCCATATACACCAGTTATTATAATCTATTCAAAAGGCGCGAATCTACAGAATGGCAAAACCAGCGATCACCCCTCCCCCCTCTTCGTATTTCCTGACTAACCTTCACTTTTTCCTCTGGGAAATGAAGAAAAATGATATAAAATATTATTATTTGAAAGATCCCGAAATGTTATATATAAAAATCTATGGAATAATCAATTAGAAAGCATACAATTTCCAACGTTTTTGAATGATTGAATTTCGAAGATTTATAATATTTTAAATTCTTTAATTTTGACCAGTGAAATCCCATTTTTCAATAATAATATCTATCCAATCCCTTTGAATATCATTTGATACTATGTGATATGATACCTCTTGTTTCTTGATTTTGAAATGCTCGATCAAGAAAATTACTATTTTTTAAACATTCAGTTTGTTATTTTAGTTGTCTTAAACAAATAAAACTAATTTGAAATGTACAGTTCCTAATCCTTTTTTGAAATTATTAAATTCTTACCGGCGTTAAATTTGAACTTATTCAGTTTTGGAGGTTTCCAGTTTTTATATTCCACTATGTAAAAACAAGCAATCGGTAGCTTTCGCAAGGATACTTTCGTTTTTAGTGGTTTATGACTCTTTTAATATTGTTTTTCATAGTGTAATAATATAAAATCACCTTAAATCTTCACGTTTCGTTGATATCCTGGAAAATTTATTGATAAACCTTGGAACTTTTAGAATCCCTTAAAATCATTCAAATCCTCAAAAATCTTATCAAATCCCCTAAAATACTTCAAAAATCCCTTGAAATCTTTTAAAATATCCTGAAAATTTCATCAATTCCATAAAATTCTTTAAAATCTTCCGAAATTGTAGGAAATTGTTTAAAACTGCGTAAAATATTGCCAAATTCCTTAAAATCAATAAAATCCTTGGAAATTTCTTCGAACCGGTTTAATCTCTTGAAATTCTTGAAATTACCCTAAGTTATTACAAACCTCTCACAATACCTTTAAATTCTTCTAAACGCTTGCAAATTCTTGGGAATCTCCAAAAATACACTTTTACATATTCTTTGAATTCCCTTCGAATTCTTGAAATATATTGAAAATATTTGAAAATCTTCTCAAATCTTTGAAATCCTTCGAAATACACGGTGAAAGTACGTGGATGCTAATGATATTCCTTGAAATCTGTTGAGATAACAGAAGTCCAATGAAATTCTTTGAGACCCTGGAAAATTCATTAAAATACCTTGTTGGGAGCCTTTGAAATCCCTTAAAATTAGTGAAATCCTCGAAAATCTTACAAAATCCCTTTAAAATCCTCTGAAATATTGGTAAATCGTGGACATCCTCTGAAATCTCTTAGAATCTTTTTCAATATTATATAATCTTACAAATCCTACTAAATCCTTTCAAATCTTTCAAAATTCAAAGAAATTCTTCAAAACCACATATTCACACCGAACTATAAGAAATTATCTGCAAATCTTTGAAAGCTTAATTTGAAATTCTTGTAACATTTTTTGCAATTTATAGAAATATTATAAAATGTTCATAATTCTTGTGTATCTATTGAATTGCGTCCAAGATCGCTTATTAAAATCATCGCATAAGAATTTTTTTAAATCTCTAACATTCTCTGGTATCCCTTGAAATAATAAAATCACACTACAACTTTTTAAATCCTATAAATTCTTTCAGAATTCTTATAAAATTTAGGAAATTCTACGAAGTCCTTTAAAATAAGCTGATATAATCCTTTGCGATCCTTTAAATTGGTTGGAATCCTTTCAAATCTCTGTAAATCTTCAAAATCTTTCGAGTCTTTTGAACTCCTAAAAAAATTTGGTACAGCGGCTTTCAGGACCATTCTGCAAGACTTTCATGGGATCGGCTTGTTTGCTTCTGATCGCTAATTTTTACGAATAAATAGAAAATGTGTAGGAAAGTTTTATTTCATTAATTTTTATGACTTTAGAATGTATTTATAGTTACGGGGAATGACTATAAACTTGTTTTCGTTCTTATAGGCCACACAGAAACATTTATATGGAGAATTTGGCTGATAATAAGAAACTTAACTCCAATATAGCGAAGTATGATTGCAAGTATAAAATAATATTGAATATGTTAAAGGTCATAGAAAAAATAGTAATGCTTATCTTATACATTGAAGTCTAATTATTTAAAAGAATTCCCTCAGAGAATTTCCAATCCAAAAACGTTTTTTCTATAGTAAGAAGATAAATTCTTCTGGAACAATATTTCCTGATACAAACTCTGCAACTCTTAATATCGTCCCTTTGGGATCAAAAGCAGTTTATGCTCTCCCCTATTACCTCCAACAATAAAATAAAGCGGTTCTGTTATCTTCCATACGACAGAGAAATACTACTTTATTTTAGTGAGGAAGAAACTTACATTACATATATCATTAGTCTCTTTCACTATTGAATTCGGTGTTCCCTGACTGAATTCTTATCTGATGATTTTGACACTCGAATTATAACAAACGATTAAACATCTCAGAACTAGGATTGGCCAATGTGCATTACTCACTTTTTTTATTCAATTCTATAAGTCCTGAGTAAATTGTTATCTTATGATTTTGACATTCAAATTCTAACAAAAGGATTAAACATCTTAAAACTGGAATTGGTTCATTCACGGGAAAGAAAACAATTTTCACTTTGACACAGAACAGAGTAGGGAACATGAGGTTCAATTTCCTGCAAAAGTTACTATTATTTTTCTAAGTTTTTAATTTAAATAATACTCTCTGTTATTTGAATTACAAAAATTAATTTTCAATTATAATAAGGTTTTGAATAATGAATGAGTCACAAAATTACGAAGTTTTCATGAAATTAGAATAAATAAATAAAATAAAAAAATAATAATAAATAAATTTAATTGAATAAATAAATTTCAGTGAAGTAGAGTTTAATTAACAATTATCTACAAACAACAGCATTTTTCTCAAATTAAGGTGACCATATTCAATATCAAATAATTTCACTAAATCTTATTAAAATAAATTAACAAAATGTAAATTGAATTCTAGAAAATTGCATTTAATTTACATCTGTTGAATTAAACCCAATTTGAGACTGAAATATATTACATTTTAATAAATTAATCAAGTGAATTTGAATGAAGTTTCAAACGAAAATTAAATTCTAGTTAATTCAAATGGACTTCAAGCCAGTTTAAATTAATCGTATAGTAAAAACAAATTAAATTCAAGTAAATATAAATTAATCTCTAATGAATTCAAACTGTCTCCAGTACATTTAAATTAGCGACTAACTCCTAACCTTTAAGAAAATTGCAGAATGTGCTAGTGAATCCCATTAAATTAAAATTTATTTCTAGTTATTTTAAGTAAATTTCGGGGAAACAAATTGAATTATAGCTTGAAGTAAGTCACTAATTATAATTATTATCAATTTTACCTGATTCAAATTTAGAGAGTGACTTTAAGTCAATACAGATTAATTTTATATAAAATTACGTTGAAATCCAATGAATTTTAATTGAATTCTATTAGATATAAATTAAATTCTAACTGAATTCTTGTGAGATCAAGCCAAATTCTAGTACATTTAAATTAAGTTCTAGCAAATTATAATTAAATCCTAGTACATTCAAATGAAATTCTCATAAACTATAGTCAATTTGAATAAATGCGAGTGATTTTATAAGGAGCGTTCAAATATATATAAATTTCAATTTATTTTCATAAATCTACAGTGAAGTCAAATTGCATTCTACTATATTCAAAATTTTAACTCGAATTCCAGTTAATGAAAATTCAATTTCAGTAAATTCGAAATAAATTCTTGCAAAAACAAATTCAACTCTGAAACACTACCGGCGCACAATGGGATAAAGTGATATTTTTTGTGACAAAATTCATTATCTTTCGACAAGAATAACATAGACGGATAAACCCCTTTGGAGATTATAGATGAATTGATGTAAAAGTTGATAGCATTTTTATAAAATTTAGATTATCGATTACCATGAGCGCTTTGGTATCAAATTTTACGTGCTACACATTTTTTTTTAATGGATTTTTTCGTGCCAATTCCAAAAACGGCCTGAAAGTTGCTCTAGTACTTCAAAGCTCGGAGAAAAAAGCGATTGAAAATTCTATTCGAAACCTTCAAGGTCTGAATTATTTCTACGCAATGAGAGTACCCTTCATCGTATTCAAAGGTATTTGGGATCTCTGATTTCGAATCCGAAGTGGAAGTGTGAAAATTCGAAATAGTAAATCCAATATGGCGGAAAAAATCCTAAAATAAACCCGATATAACTATAATAATTAGTACTACTCGGGGGTTTTAATCTATCATTTTATAATACTTCAGAAATGTTTGGATCAGTAGAATAAACTGCGCAATTGAAAACATCATGTGTCCTTTTCTCTCTACTACATAGTCTCGCATGTGAAATCATGTTTCTCTGATAAAATTTATGCCATGATTCATTTGCATCTTCAGAAAAGTAAATCATTAGCAACGGAAACTGCCTGGCGATATCGCAACCGTGTCTCAAAAGTTGGTGCAAAGAAGAGTTCATTCCTGTCTACGGGTTAATCTCATAATGTAGATAATACGTCTCATAGCAAAAAATTTCCAGCTCATTAAGTTTCAAGTACTTTTTGCATTCAAATGTAGTCAATATTGTATTGTTTGTATCGTGTCCTTGTAAAACTTGGTCCACTTTAACTCTTAATTCTGTATATAATTTCTTTTGTACGACTAGTTTATGTGGCTCATATTGCTCTGAAATGAATAGAACTAAGTAGTGAAACATCGCGATATTGATTATCATTTTCTGAAAAATTGAAGGAACAGAAATTCATAACAAATTACAAATTAATTGATAAAATTTAACGGATTTTTACATAAAATAAATTGGCTGGAAAAGTAGTTTTAAAAACAAAAAGGGAAACACATATTAGTTTATTAATTTACCTTTAAATATTTTGGTACATCCCGGGTTTCAATAGTTTTTTAGTATTATGTGTGAAGCATGTGCTCGAAAGCTTGAATCTCATTATGCAATAAACCCAGACCTAATGTAAATGATGATGCTTGTGGAATAAATATAAATTAAAAATATATATAAAATAAATAAGATTTCACATATTTTGACATAAAATAAACTGACTGGAAAAGTAGTTTCATAAACAAAAAGGGAAACACATATTAGTTTATTCATTTACCTCTAAATATTGTTGGCACATCCCGGGTTTCAATAGTTTTTCAGTATTATATATGTGAAGCATGTGCTCAAAATCTTTAATGTCATTATGTAATAAACACAGATATAATGTAAATGCTGATGTTTGTGGAATAAAATTATCTTTTAGGTTGCCGAAATTGTATGATGTTTTGAAACACATGGGACATCTAGTTGTTGCTGAATTGCCTTTAATAGTGTTTACGCATTTCCCATCGAATATTGTTTGCGATACGTTGTACTTGATTCTAATTTTATTCGAATTAGGCAAATTAAATCTATGTATCTTTAGATTTTCAATTTCATTGCTTAACCGATTATCTTCTCGATTCACCGCTTCATTGTATTCTTTTTCTAGTGCTATCCTTAACGACCTGCAAAAGCAAACGCTCAACAGTGTCGAGTTTATTCAGAAACATTCTTCTGTTTTGGAACTTTTAATTGAATAATGATCATACTGGTTATAAATAGTGATTGTTGCGTATTGGGATTTTCATTGTGTGAATTGCAACACAATTGGTGTGGGTTCACATGACCCAATGAGCTATTAAATCCCACTGTTACAATTAATTCCAAAATGTTTTAAGTCAAACGTATCCCAATTAACATCCACTGCTTCACATAAACGCTCAGCTGTTTTGTTAAGTATATCTCGCAAAGGAACTTGAACTTCAATTTCAGATATATTGTAGTTCAAGGGTTGACATTCTTGCATTGCTTTGTAAATTGATTCGTGAACTAGGTAAATTGGAGTATTTCTTGCACGATTGTCTTCCACTAATGCCTCATAAGACCTTTTGTTATAAAAGAAGAAATTAAATTCAGATTAAAACATATTTAAATTTTCTTTCAAATTCCAAGATATAATTTTAATTACAATATTCTTAGATATTTGATAATTTACAAAATAATTTGAATTTCAATTACCTTTTATTATAATTATATTCTAAATAGAATGCTAACGCAGACTCTTTCGAATGCTCTACAAGACCATTATCTTAGAAATGCGTTCCTCATCTTCATCTTTGGTTTCCGTATCATTTGTTTTCTTTCCTGATTTTACAGCTGATTCAAGAATAGGAACGTTATATTGATAAGAAGTAGGTTTGATTTTCAATATAATGTTAATAAAAAAACGTGTTTTTTTTAATTCACTAAATTTGATTGTAAATGGCTTTGATTCCGTTCGTTCAAACTTCAGTTCTAAAACAACTCTATTATGATAATCAAGAACATTTTCAATTTGTGTCCAATTGAAAATTTTCATAAAGATAATTTGTAAATCTTTTTATTTTGAATCAGTGAACGGGCAAAGCCCTTTGGTGTTAATCTTGTTAGATTCTACTAAAAATCACGATTTGAACTTACGGATATCTCATGAATGATAATGGAAAAAATTATTGAAATTAAAATTAATATGAATATAATTACAGAATATATTTTATATTTAGTAAAAATTTGGATTGATTTTTCTTAATCTATCGAAAACATATTTTTTCCTATTCATCAAAATTTGCAAAATGTTGAAAAGCATAAAACTTTTTTTAATTCTAATCACAATTAAAATTGGCATAAAGATAATACGCAACTTTTTTTGCTGTGTACCAGAAACTTTGACAAAAATGCCTAAAACCAGCAATTTTTTTTCAATTTTGAAAATGCTATATGTTTTTGAATGTTGGTCCAATCGAAAAATTCAACTTGGATAGTTTCAAATTATTTAAATCATATATAGTAAAAATTTGGATTGTTTTTTTTCTAATCTATCAGAAAAATATCTTTTTCAATTTTTTGAAGGCCGTTTTTCATGAACCAGAATCTTTACCATTGATTCTAAAATTCTTCAAAGTCTTTTTTTTCAAATTTTGAAAATGTTCTCAATTTTTCAATTTTGGTCAAAAATATCTGGTTAACGATCTCAAACTTCATTTTGGAACCATTAAAGGTTTATCAAAGGCTAAATCGATTGGACAAATCCTTCAAAAGTTAGGGAGGCTCCAACATTCAGGTAACCATAATGACATACACACATGCAGACATACAGATAGACTGCATATACCGACTAAATGTTATGTTTTTTAGACCCTGTTAGTGCTGAAACGCAGGGACACATTAGAAACTAGAGATTGAAAATTGGGACGAGAAAATTACAATCCCATGAATGAGAATGTAAAAATTCATATTTATGATCACTCTAGCAGGAGCTAAAACATACGCTTGTAGTTGATTTTCGCTGGTAGTGTTGTATATATTTAAATTGAATTGAATTCTATTCTGTAAAAAACAATTTTTTCGAATATATATACGCAAAATCATTTGTAGTAAATTCAAGTGCATTCAAGGTGAATCTTATTAAAGTTAGGTAAATTCTCAATAATAATGAGCTCATGCATCAATTATCGACTTGAATGATAATTTAGGTTAAAAATTACTTCTGAGAAAGAAGAGGAATCCCAGATATTTTCGTCCTCAAGAGAATATTTTTTCTCTATAGCTTCAATCAAAATAATTCGATAGCTTAATGCAAATTTTATCGCAAAAAGTAACATATATTGAAAATTCTATCCGTCCTAAATAATTTTCGTCTAGAATATTAATTCCCACGTATTAAGCACGCTCAAGAGGCCTTTAACGTATTCACCTTATTTTCAGCAAATTAATATTTTGAGAAAGAGCAAGAGGAAAATGTAAAGAGAGGTTAAAGGTTTAGGGTACTCTCGCTGAAAGCACGACCTTCTATTCAATATTTTATTCACGTTCCTCAAGGGATTCACGAATGTGAGAGTCAAGGACCGCACCTTAACTTTGCATTTTATTGCTCCTTCTCTGAGTATATGTACTTTACACAAGAGCAGACAGCTGTTTGCTTTCAAACACCTCAGCAAATTGTCTCTCTACACAATCCACCACTCCTCGGCTATACATTCCAGTTTATTAGATTCATTCAAAATTGTTAAGGCTTTTCATACACTATGTATATCATTGTTTGTCACTTCTTCGCACGAATAATGAGAGAAAGTCATGTCAAATACAGTTTTTGTCTTCGGTCAATAATAATTATAAAATTTAGAGGCTAATCACTATCCTTTCAAAATCAGTAATCTCTGTAACCTGATTTAGCGAGCAAGATGTTCAATGACTGTATTTCAACACATTTCAATGGCCAATCGTGCAATCATTGATCTATGCTAATTATTATGTCGCCATGGCCAATCATTGTGTTTTTTGTCATTATTGTTAATAACTGTAAACATGAATCATCTACTTATTCAACGATTACTTCACCTTTATAACATTGATTGTCTATATCTGTATTCTAGAATTACATTCGATGCTTACAGTGCTTTTTAATTGCTAAACTGGAAAAATTCCTTAAGTAGCCAGTCATTGCACCAATTACTCTACTAAGGTTTTTTTTTAAATGAATGCCAATTGCCGTATAGTGACAGAGACTGAAAATGAAGCTTATAGATTAGCTGATCAGTGGAGAGAACATTACAAACTTGCGTAACACTCAGTACGTCCATTTCCCCCCCTTTTCAAGAAAATTAGTGTCCAGATCATGCCAACCCCCGGCAAGTCAAATTTGCGGCAAGTTAAATTTGCGATAAGCCACATTGCGGCATCTCTCATTCGAAGAAAATGTTTGGTTCACAAAAAATTAGCAAAAAGTAGAGATGACTTAAATTATTTCTGTGGCCAATCACAGCGATGTCTTCCTGCCCGTCACGAAGCGTTGGAAATGGGTAGGGGTGTAAAATACATTATTTTTATGACAAGTCTACCTTCCCGCACTTTTGCCAATTTTTTCTGGACTTCAAATTTTTCATGATGACTTTCCGCACACATATAACTTGCCGCAAATACGATTTGCCACAATGTGACTTGCCGGAGGTTGGCATGACTCAACTCCGAAACCTCCCCATTTTTCCGTTTATATATTGCGAATAATATCTCCATTAATTTTATTAAAAAGATTTTATTCCCCTATATCCGTGAAAAATCAATCTATTTCCCCTGTTTTGAAAGCAATTTGGTCTGTTAAGTCTCATATTGTAATATTTTTATTTATTCTTGATTCATTACCTAAGTTTATAGTTCACCACACAGACATTTAGGCATATTGGCAACTGAATTCACTAGAAACACAAAAAAATGCAGAATAAATAGAATTATATAGAAATATACAGAATTGTATAAATGGATAAGAAAAAATTATGGTCGTCAACGAGGGGAGCCGGGGGTCAGGAGAAACCCAACATTGGTGACGTATAGCTTACGGATTACCCCTTAGTCATCTTCGAGATTAGAATTCTATGATTTGTCATTATCGAAAAGAGGATTGGGTTGTTTATCAAAGTGGCAGATAATAGATAGCTTCGGGCATCCTTCGAGAATGATATACTCATTGGGAGAATTCATCTGGTTAATCCATCATACACGACCCAACAAGAACAGAATGTTATTATAACATAACAAACTGTCTACGGTTACGGAATTTTCCGTGAGACTAACCCCGTTTCCAGCTCATCCAGGGCTAATGTTACGGAAAATTCAGGATACTAACTCTATTGTTATGCTTGACCGGTTAGTTTTACAGAAAATTCCGTAATGCTAGTCAGTGCCAATAATAGATTGCATATTTCAATATCAAAGAGCGTAAATCTATTTCATTTTCTTTCTTTTAATTTCTCTGACTTTCATCAAAGATTCGAATGGTGCCATAAATTCTTAGGGTAGTAAAATACGACCTCTTCACATCTTAACATTTCCTTACATTCTGTTAAAAGGTTCTTGCAAATTAAAAGTCTCTTTAAAAATCAGTGAATCGTAAGCACGACTATATTACAGAATCTAGATTAAAATGCCACAGACTCGGAACTCTATTACAACCACCCACGTCGATATCATTTTCCTCTTCGATTCTCCAATCAGTAGTAAAATCTTGCAGATACCTCAAGGAGATTCGCAGTTTACGAGTTGAATCATAAAAAGGAGGGTAATATTCCTATCGGTCGTTTTCATACTCGGATTTCCTCTATCCAGCTGCAGTGCCCATTATAAGCAAATCAGTTGAGAAGTTATCGGCGTTTTTTCTGACTCTGTTCAACGCTACATTTAACATACCTTCTCAAACTATTCATAAAAATTTATCTACAGGATTAATAAAAACGACGCAACCGCATGGTTTTTACCCTGGCTTCATTGGTTTTAAATAAAACACCATTAAATTTCAATATTTTGTAAACACTTCTGGTGAGCGTTTCAATGATAAAATAAAACTATTGAGGTATTACATCTAGGAAATCCTTGATTGGAATGTTTGAGCAGCCAACTCAGAAAAATTATTCATCCGTAAATAACTTTCTGATAGAATTATCCTCGGGAATTTTTCCATAAAGTAGTCCTCATTCAAGAATTAGGTTTCTACTAGAATGAACTTGAGTCAAACTTTCCAAACTCGGAGTAAGATCCCTTTCAATGAAGAATTGATCTTTCCGTACTCTTGAGGAATTTTTCACCAAGTTCAGCGATAGATCAAACTTCTTATCAAAGTTCAATTAAATTTCTTGAGAAACGGGTCCTGTCCGTGGTCCTCTCTTTTTCATGGTAGTTCAAAATAGGGGTAGATCTTTTACGTCTTCTTGCCTGACGCTCATCGAGACACCTCCATTAGACTAATCACTCATGGATAACACTTCGACAAACTTGGTCAGCTTATCCACTCTCTACTTAAACCCTTATTTACAACGAGATACAGGGACATGCAGTACATATTTTATGCAAGTACATACTAGATAATTTGCATTTTTCATAGTAAGAATGAGATTAATGAACTTCCACAATTTTTCACAACAATGATCTTAATCAAGATTTGCGGTAGCAAATTACGTTTCGTAGACTATTCAGATGTTAATATGTAAGTCGTTCAAATCTCCCCCTCCCATACTTTCCCCCTACTTCCCCTTATTTCGCCAACATCTCCTCCCCTCCCATAATCTCCCTTCTTTTTTCTTTCCTTTTTTTCTTTCCCCCACATGTTCTGCTGAGGAAACGGGATAAGGTCGTGTAGGGTCCAAGGGAAAGTACAGGTTAAGTCGGCTGACGTATGGAATAAAATGGGCTCCGATACAGAGCAAAGTCACCTATATTCTAGTTTACGGGGTTAGGTTGGCTTGGATACGGGGTAAATAGGTTATTATATGGGGTAAAATCAACTAGGGACTTCATTGACTTCCGCTTTTCGCATTTCCCTTCTCTGAATAAAAGTAAGACGGGCGGACATTTTACCGAAACTGTAAGGGTCTCTGCCTGGGCCTAGGGGTCGTGCATAAATTACGTAACACTTTTTGGGGGTGGGGGGTATAGCTTAGTGTTACATAATGGTGAAAAACTACAAGGAAAAGTCGGAAAAAGCGTTACATAAGGGGGGAGAGAGTTCAAAATTGTCGGAAAATTGCGTTACTTAATTTATGCACGACCCCCTATGAAACCCTAAAATATAGTATTTTTCATCTTTGGACGTGGCTTAAGCAAAGTATCTATCAATTCAATTAACGTACAGTTTTAACTTTACGTGTGTGGTGCTATTCTCTAGTGTTATTCCTTATAAATTTATAATATATCTCATAGTTTAAATTTTCTTTTATATTTTATTATAAAAAATAAAATGTTTCATATTTGCGCACGGGTTAAGCCAAACCTATTGGGCTGGTTAATTCCGTGTAGAAATTTGGTCATGGCCCAAACAGGGCCCAGGCTTGGCAAAACTAGGCCCTGGCCTGGCAATCTAGCCTGGGCCAAGCTTGAATGAAACGCCAAATCTGGCCAGGGCCAGGCTCGATCGCCCAGCTTGGCCTAAGCTTGGCCCAGGCTTGGCCCTAGTTTATTATCGATTCCTAGCAATTTTTAATTTAAAAATTAAAAGTCGAAATTAAGGAGAAATTTTTTTATTCAAATTTAAAGTTAACAAATGAATATGTAATATTGAAAAATCGAAAAAAAATCAAAACGTCAATTCAAAAAGTAACTCATTCGATTTGCGCGTCCTAAATTTCTACCACCTTTCTGCGTCATCATCATCTATATACTATAATTTTTTAATTTACGTCCGCCATATTTGTTTTATAAATCTAAGTCTTAAATATCATTACATAAATTAACAACATTTTTACACCTGATAATTCGACGAAAAAGTTTTGTCAATTTGAGGTTAGAAGTTACGTGTAATCTTAATGTAAAAATATTATTTAGAATTAATATAAGAACTTACTTGCACTTTCACCGCGTAAATATGGGACACTGACGAGTGCTCGATGCCTCTGGTCTTCTAGAGTGCTTTTTATTTGAGGCATTTTTATCAATTTAACTTCAATGATGATCTGTATTTTGTTCATCGACCATCATCAATCAGCAGCATCACTACTATTCTCAATCACTCACACAAAATTTATAAGTTCAGTTTGGCTCAAACTATCAGTCAAATTACTGATTAAGATACTTTACGGATTTTTATTTATACCAAATTTGCCACTTTGTAAAGATTTACACTCAACACTCGCAAGTAATAAGGAAACAAAGAGAATAGTACTACGCCATCTGTCGTCAATTTTTGCAACTTTGACACTAGCTGGGCCCAAGCTCGAGCCATTGCAAAATTCGAGCTAGATCCAGGCTAGGGGCCCCCAGCCTGGCCCAAGTCTGGAACCGGGAAGAAACTTGGCGATTTCTGCACGGGATATAAAATTGTAACTGCAAGTGTACGAATAGCCTTCTTTTCCCGGTCTTACTCTAATTCTGAATAACAATATTATTTGATAAGTAAAACCCTAATAAGGAATATTTTTATAAGTACTCAAATTTATAATATTTTTGTATATATTTTTGCGGAAAGAAGTGAAATCCCATTAACAACACCTGCGATGAAAAAACTTGGCCATGTTCAATTAAATAAAGTTATGCAACCAAAGTTGGCCAAGTAAAATGAAAATAATAATCATTAACATAAATTGATTACGAGCATTGGTAAATACATGTTTTAAAGTCTGATATAGAATGCAAATTTGAGAAGAAAGTTTCGAAAAATTATTCATAAAAAAGTAAATGGTTTCGATGAACGAAATTATGGAGAAGGTTATTACTGACAAAAGAGAACCTTAAAAATAAATGTTAGTACTATTTAGAGCATTCATTCTCGAAAATTTGGTATAATTAAAAAATTTTGTTCATAAGAAATTTTTCTAAATTTTCTTTTCAAATTTAAATCCTAGAACCATATTTAAAAAATGTATTTCTTAATACTTCTTGTAAAAAATTCTTCGAGTAACATTCCCACTCTAAGCAAATGCGCATTATTTAATATGTACTGCAGGGGTATGCAAAATTTATTTAACTTTAATAAATGATTTCTTCATGTTAAGTTGAGCTGAGTTTGGCTTGAGCTTAACTCAAGGAAAAACCTGAGTTGTATCGTAAAGTTTGAATTGTTAAGCTATTTTAGGCTGACTTATAAACTCTAAATTTTCAAGCACACGAGCCAGCTCTAAACTCAGCCAAATTTGCGTGAAAGTCAGTACTGTGGGATTTCTTAGGTTGCTGAATACGAATTTTGAAATCAAAATAAATATGAAAATCAAAAATGGTAGATTCAAGTTCAATCTCAAACAAATGTTGCACATCATGAATATACTAGTATCTATTCCGTTTATTGGATTTTTGTCTACTAAATAAAATTCCTGAGCTTTGGAAGTATTCCACATAAAGGTTGATAACTCGTAAAACGAAAGTAAATGAGGACAGTGAAGTATACACAATTTCTGCAAGGTGATTGCATTTTATATTAAGCAACGCTCTATCTGGAAACGGAAGCGAAGAAAATTCTTCTCTGCAATTAATCTGGCGCGGACCAACATGTGAGAGAAAGTTAGTCTCTCGTAATTTTTCACGAAGTTGAATTAGTTACAGTTAACAACGTGTTTCACCTTAATTACAGTGCACACGAGGACGGTCATGTAATTCTAGAGGATATTTGCACGGACAATAAGGAGAAATGGGAGCCTGGCATACAGAGATGAGACGTTGAAAATGCAAAAGGCACCTGAAATACTTGCCAAAGCAACAGCTTGGTGGCAAAGTCGCTCGCGAAGCTTATTCCTGAGATCTCTGAATCTGAAGAGAGTTCCTCGAAAATATCGGATAGCTTACCAGATTCTCAGGCTAAATTTATTTGAATTCAGCCGTCAGAAAAAGATATCCTACACTGGTTTAAAAATACTGATTAATCAATTAATCTTTGAATCTTGTATTTTTAGGGTTGCGCAGCCTCGTCATAACATCTAAAAATCTAATTAATATTTGGAAATTTTATAATCATTTATAGATGTTAACGTCCGAGTTTTTGAATTTATGTTAATTAAAAATCTGAAAATCATCCGGAAAAATGTAGAGTTTACGAAAAATAAGCCAAAGTTAGTGGGGTAACAAATCATTTATGTGGCCAATCGCAGCGTTGACTTCCAACATAATTTTCTTGACTAATAACAAAGGTGTCGTATCACACTTTTGCAAATTGTTTCTGGAATTCAAATTTTTCCGAATGAGATATACCGCCATGTAACTGGCCGCGAATGCGACTCGCCGCATGTTCAATTTGCCGCATTTTTGCCAATTTTTGGTGGACTTTTTATTTTTTCAAATGATAGATGCGCAATGCCCAGTGTTTGATATGTTAGGCTCAAATGTTGAATAAATGTTTAGGGGGCGTTCCAAAACTACGTCACGATTCCAGGAGGGGGATCAGGTCTTGTGACGATTTGTGTAGGAGGAGGGTTTAACACACAATGTGACATCACACATGAAAATATAAATGTGGATACCAATTTTTTCAATTGCTTGAAAGAAAAATTAGTGATTTTATTTTTAAAATAAAGCATCTAAATACAAACCCCACACAATCCCTTATTGACCTTTTTGTCCTTTTTTCAAATAATTCCTCTTTTTTTTACTGTTTTCCAGAAACTTCCTCTTTTTCTGGTTTTTTCGCTTAAACACCACCTAAATTATACGCACTCAATAAGAAAATTCAATTATTCTTATTTGAAAGTTCATAACTGAGAATTTAACTAATCCATTTTTCATTGAAAATTCATAATTTTCAATTGAAAATTCAACTGTTTTGTTGAAAGTTGAACTACTTAATTGAACATTCAGTTTAATCATGTTCGTCCTATCAATTCGTTCTATTTTTGGTTGAAAATTAATTCTTTCAAACTGCAAACTTTACTATTTCATTACTGGCTGAAAATGGTTCGCTTTTAGGTAAAAATTCAACAATTTGGATGAAAATTAACTTTCTTGTTAAAAGATCATCTATTTGTAGAGAATTCGACTTTTTGACTTGAAAATTCAACTACCTGGTTGAAAGTTGCATTAGGGGAAAGTGGGGTATGGTGTCAGTGCGGGGCATGGCGACTTTTGCAAATAATGCTTGTGTTTGTTCATTTTCATATTAATTTTGTTATGTAATATAGCTTTCTTCAGCACTCAAGAAGGCTATTTTATGTAAAAAAAAACTAATATAAAACTGGACAAAACATAAGCATTATTAACGAGAGTCAGCGTGCCCCGCACTGACACCATACCCCACTTTCCCCTACTTTGATAATCATTCACTTTATTGGTTGAAAATTCGGTTGGAAATTAATTTTTTCGTTGAAATTTAATTTCTTAACTGAAAATCGAACTATTCCATTATTGGTTAAAAATTGATAGTTATTTCTCAAAAATTCAATTATTTTCTTGAAAAATTATGAATTTTTTCGAAAATTCGTCTTTCTTGGTAAAAATGTAATGTTTTATTTTTGTATGCCTCTGGTTGAAAAATAAACTATTTTTCTAAAAATTCGTTTCTTTCTGTTTTGGGCTATAAAGTCTGTTAATATATTATGTCTGTATGTTTAGTGACTTATTTTAGGCGTCTAACAAATGAAAACGGAGAAAAAATGTTGACAAAAAAGGGAGGTGGGTTGTTCGTATTTCTGACATCACCATGGGTGTCTCAAGGTTTGTTTAATGTCTGTGACGAAAAAGGGGAGAGTAAATGCGGCAGGCAAGTGTAATAGAAATGAGAAGAGCAGTGAGAGGATGAGGGGGTAAATAAGAGGTGATGGTATGGAATGGGGGGAGGAGAGAGAATTATTGGCCCTTATATTTGATTCGATTTGGGATAATAGATGTAAATATACTAAAAAACCATTTCTTGTTTTCTCAGTGTTTACCTCTCTTATTCTAGTTTTAATTTTCTCTGCTGGCTCTTCTTTTTTTCAACCTTTCGACCTCAGTACTCGACCCATTAATTTTTCCAGCAGTCAGCAGCCCTTCCCCCAGACTCTTCCTTCTTTTCCATCTTCTTCAACTACATCTCCAAGCATCCCAGACGGAGCTTCGTTCGCCCATCGTCGAGCACCACTTATCCCTTCGCTCTGTAGGCAAAAAGAGTGAATAAAAACGTCATTGAAGTATCGCGAGTAATGGTTGAGTGAACTCGGTCCGTCAATCGATTCGTTGTTCAAACTTTGCCAAGCTCGTAATATCTGCTATCATGGGATAACTGGTCCAGTAATTTTAAACTAGTTTCTATTTGACGCGGACTTTTTAATTAGCATACAGAGTTTGTAATATAAATTTTACATGAAATGCAAGTATGTTATGCGGGAAACCTTGGGTATGAATATAAAATATGATACAAATTATTTCTATCGGAAATAATTCACAACGTTTTGTGGGTCGTAAAGTAACCAGTTACGGGGGACCATCTATAACACTTTTCCACTTAGCATCCATCGAGGAAAGATTTGCCTTATCGACAAAGATTCATTGTGCAGAGTGATTAATTGAACAGTATAATATGACAAGAAAGCCAAGCAAAACTGTCGTTCGAATATCTTCATGTAATCTCATCTCTACCTTAAAGCTTCTTTGAAGGAGGTCTTAAGTTTTCTTTGACGTATCAATGATGCTTTGAAAAGTGACTGTAATGCTTCAAATAAGTTTCTACCAAAGCTTTTTTATTTCTTCCTAAGGGTCCCTGCATAAACTACGTTAACATTATTATTACGTTAATATCACGTTAATATTAGGCTATTTTTAGCCCGCTCTCCCGTTAACCTTCGCTGACAACCGCAGTTTTGTCTTATATTCAACATAAAAAGACAAATTATCAAGAACAAAATTAATTTTTAACTAAAAAGTTGCACTAGCGAACAAATAGTTGGAATTTTGGCCACAAAATATTTCTTTATCAAAATAGTTGAATTTTCAATCCACAAAGCTTTATTTTCATTATGTATATTGTCAAATATTCAAACAAAAAATATTGAAATCCTCTGAAAACAGTTAAATTTTCAAGCAAAAAATACGAATTTTCAACGAGAAAAGTTAAAGTTTTAACAAAAAAGTACACTTTCAAACCAAAAAAATGACTCTCCTACCATACAAGATGAATTTTCTACCAAAAGACGAATTGTCAACTAGTCAAATTAAAAAGAAATATAATAATTCTTATCGAAACAATCTTCAGCAAATCAGTAATACTTTCAAACCAGTATTTGAAATTTCAACCAAAAAATATAAATTTTGAACCAAACAGATGAATTTTTGCGAAGAAGATTAATGTTTCACCAAAACACATGAAGTTTCAACAAAATATATGAATTTTTAACAATATTTCAAAACTTCAAAGCCAAAAAGACGTATCCACAAAAAAGTTGAACTCACAACCTGAAAATATGATTTTTTCAACGAAAATATTATTTTTTGAACCGATTGTTTGAATTTTTCAAAAAATGTCTACATGTTCGGAAAATAAAAAAAATTATTTTCAAGTGAAAAAAACGAACTTGATGCAAAGTTCGATTTTCGGCCCAAAAATATGATTTTTAGCTGAAGCTATGAATCTTCAATAGCAAAAAAATGCATTTTTCTAAAAGTTGTTTAGCCTTAAAAAAAGTAGTTGATTTTTCAACCAAAGAAAATGAATTTGCAACGAAACAGGTAATAGTAGAACCAAAAAGGATGAATTTTCAATAAAGTGCATGAAGTTTCAACTGAAAAAGATAAATTATCTATTCATTAAAAATATCAATTTTGAACCCAAAATGTAATAGCTACATTTTTGGTTTGAAAAAACTGATTCTCAAAAAAAATGAATTCTAAACAAAATAGTTATTTAAACCAAAGACATGAATTTTTAACTAAAATGTTGAATCTTCAAAAACAAAATAAATTTTCAACAAAAGAGTTCAACGTTTAACCCAAAAGATGATTTTTTAACCAGAAAGATGAACTTTGTAAAAACGGAATAGTTACATTTTCAACAAAAGAGATGAATCTTCAGCAAGAAAATTTATTTTCAACAAATTAGTTCAAACCAAAAGCAGTTGAATTTTCTCACACTTGAATGAAAAACAAGAAAAAGAGGGAAAATAGTAAGTTTCTTGGAAATAGAGTAAGTTTCTTGAAAACAGGAGAAGAAGAATTCTCTAAAAAATGGGGAAGGTGGGGCTATCTTTTGCAAAAGTCGCAAATTTCATTCAAATTTATCATCAAGAAACCTACTAAGTGCTATGTAAGCTCGTAACGTTACTTCCACTGAACGTTCCTCCCCTTTCGCCCTGTTACCAACCATAGTTTTTGGTGCGACGGCCTTCCCTCCTAAAACAGGTAACGTAATTTATGCACGTCCCCTAACCCTGGCACAGTACGTGGCAATTTCTTAAACCACCAAAATTACTGTATTTGCCATTAATTTCCTTCAACTTAATAATTGAAAGATGAATATGAATAGCTAACATTGCCTCAGATTCTGAGAACGGGTTTTGAAATCGCGTACTTCATTAAAAGAGTCAGTTACAGTGACATTAATTATTTCACGCACACAATTATGAGCACGTACAATTCGTAAAATCCTATTTCTCATCCCGAATCGAGGTCGACAAGACGAACCGGAAATCAGAACTAGAACGAATGTTCGAGAGGAAGAAGAATGTATAGATTGCGGGTGGATTTTGTGGGCGCGAAAAAGGAAGGTTTGAAGAGTTATTTCCGCCAATGTCCTCAGTTTAAAGCAATCGCAGTAGGGCTTTTATGGTGCTGGGCCTTCCCCTTTTTGAAGTAAAACTAAAAATTGAACTAGGAAAATGACATTAACAATAATAATAAAATATATTCTTGTAGCTACAATTAGGGAAAATAATGAATCTTTTTAATTACTCAATTTGTAAATACTCACATCAATATCGACATCAAACGATACCCACATCTTCCGTATTTCACTATTTGCCTGTACTTGCAAATTGACGTTACATGAAACTGCGTTTTTCAAATACAAAGGGTTTGACATATTATACATCAAACTACATTCTCTGATAATCGGGTGCTTTGATCGTGTTCGAAATTATCCCTAGTGAACTGCGTGAACGGAACGGTTATGCATTTGCGTGACCGTAAAGTGACTTGGCCGCTAAGGCGTATTTTCATCCTTGTTCACTTTTTTTTACAATTTCATACAGAACTCAATTTGTTAAACTTTTCATACATTCATATTTATTTGTATCTATCGAGCTGTTAAAAAATTAAGAATTGAAAGCCTGGTGTGGCAACCCGGTGCATAAAATTGCACGTCTGGTTGCTGCACACAGCTTTTAATTTGTAATTTTGTAACACCTGGATTAATACAAATGAATAAATATAGATGTCTAAAAAGCTGAAAATAGTGTTGAGTTATAGGTGAAATTGTGAATAAATGTGAAAAGGATGCAAATATGCCCTAGTTGGCCCAATAAACGGGACGGTCACTGTGTGGTCACTTTATGGTCTCGCAGTTGCGTAACCGTACCGTTCACGAGATCCGCTAGGGATATTCTGAAAGCCAAAATGAAATTTCTCGTACCCAAGGTATCGAAGTATTGTTTACCTCTTGGGGAATATTTATGAGAAGTTATTCCTTTCTTGCGGCACAGTATCGTGTAATACATTTCTCGAACGTGATATGTGCCTTTGTGTCATTGGCGAATAATAATTCAAAGGATTTAAGGATCTTCAAGGCTGTTTGTTACGACTCGCGAGAAACATGTATCTCAATATTTTTTTGTTCTGCCAGCCGTTCAGTTTAACCTCTATATCGATAAAAACTACATGACACTGGTATCATAATAACAGTTTACATTATTGTGAGGATCAATAACTTATGCTGCAATAAAACAAATGGGAACATCCATTTTATAATTAGGGAGCTAGAAATAATTCAATTAGAGACATATGAGTGACTCGTCGAAAATTACAATGCCAGGTGTACGGATGCAGACAATAATAGTCAATGGAAAAAGTCAAATTCTAATTCTAATTTGTTGTAAAAAAAAAACGATAATTCAAAATCATTTATGTTAACGATTCGGCGCATTTTTCTATAATAATTGAGAATCATTGATCCTAAGCATCAGATTCATTCTTCTTTGGTAATTAAATTATGCAGTCACTAAGCTTAAAATACCTTGTTTCGTATAAAATTAATTCAAAATATTGATTCTAATCTGGACCTAATCTTATTGCATGTTGAAATAATTACCTTATCAATTCCACGACTGAATCATCGTGTCACTGTCGTTGATCATTCTGTCTCTCCCACCACTCTGGATGACAGGGTAATCGAGCTAAGTGACGGGAGTGCGATTTCTCAACAGGGATCAAATCCTCTTAGAAGTGCATAGCTATAGAGACATGTACACTTCGTAAATAATAATAATGTAAAAGAATATAGTGCATGATGAAAGGGGCAGTTACAAAACTACGTCACAAAATGTATTTTGTGACTATTTGTGACATCAGACATGGAAAATATAAATGTAAATAGAAATTTTTAAAATACTTGAAAAAATGAAAATAAGTGATTGTATTTTACCACTAAAGCATCTAAATGCAGGGTCTTTCCTCTATTCACCTCCTTCCGTCTTTTTGAAAGCACTCCTCCTTTTCTCCCTGTTTTAAAAAAAACATCCCCTTTTTCTCGTTAACTCACTTTTGATTAAAAATCTGATATTTGGTGGAAGATTTAACTATTGTGTTGAAAATTCGTCTTTATTTTAGTTCGAAATTAAATTTCCTATCTGAAATATTAAGTGCTACATTTTTGGCTGAAAGTTGATCGTTTCTAGTTGAAAATTCAACAAATACATTTTGCATTCAGAACTCATCTTTCTTGGTTGAAACTAAGGAAGGTTGAACTACTTTGTTCAACACTCATTTTATTATTTTAAGGTTGAACTATTGTGTTGAAAATTCGTTATTTTTTAACTGAAAATGTAAACTGTAAATTCAAAAAGTATATATTTTCTTGTGAACTCATCTTCTTTTGTTAGAAAATCAATTTTCTTGAATGAAACCACATCTTTTATGTTAGAAATTCATACCTATTCGGTTAAAAATACATTTTTTGGTTGAAAATTCATCCTTTTAGTTGAAAAATCATTTTCTTATTTCAAAATTTATTATTTCGTTTATTATTACTTTTATGTTACCTAATTTTCATAACTGAAAATGTATCCTTTTTAGTTCTATTTTTTTAACTATTTTACGGAAAATTCGTTTTTTTTTGTATGAGAATTAATTTTTTCGTGAAAATTTCACTATTCCATTATAGGTTGAATATTCATCGCGTTTACCTACATTATTTACCTAAAATGTTATCTTTTTCAGTTAATAATGTAAATGGTTGAAAATTCATCACTTTTGGTTGAAAGAGTGAACTTTTTACTGAGGTTTTATCATTTTTGGGGCCGTTTCAGTATTACGTTAAGCTTTTTCAGGCAATCCCTCCCCCCCCCCCCCTTCCGTGTTAAATGCTCTGTTTGTTTTCAAATTTGACCATTCATTTGAAAATTCAACTATTCAGTTAAGAAAATTTATTTTTCGAATTCAAGCTCAACTACTCGCTTCAAAAAATATCTTCCTTGATTGCGAATCTGTCTTTTTGGGACGAAAAGTCAACCGGTTTAGAAAATTCATCTTTTTTGGTTGAAAATTCAACTATTTTGTGGAAAATCTTAAGCGTTTCATATTAAATTTAATATAGTATCTATATATTAGTTTTATTTGAAAGAATTTATTTCTCTGCTTTTGTGAAAAATCACCCTATTTCCTGATTTGAGAGCATTTTGAGATGTAAAATTTGTTTTATTTTACGCGTTTATCAAATGAAATGGAAGAATAAAATTTTAAGTTGAAATCGGGATGGGGTGTTCATATTTCTGACGTTTTAACAGTTCCCATTTTATTTCCTCGAATAAAAAAATATTGTTAAAAAAATAATAAAATATTATTTTTTGAAAATTATATAAGTGTCAACTAATAATTAATAGAAATATGAATAATAATATTCAAGGTTGCGTACCTGCATGAACATCAATCATCAACTGATAACCTCACTTTAAAAATTTAAATTTAATAAATACCATTCATTCTCTGACAATGATTATTGGTCGGAAACTTTAAAGGTGTAATTTTTCCGAATGCTTGTTGTCCCGTTATTTCCGTTCGGTACATTTCCACGGAATACATCACACGGATAAACGAGCGAACGCTGGCTTTCACTGAGGCATGCACACTCGCATCGCAATTTCGACTCGTGGTATCATCTGATGAATATAAAAGCGTGACCATTTTCCAGAACGCATAGGCATTCCAAAAGTAGCGAAAATCTCTGAACATCCTCGAAATGTCGAAATAGTCCAATCTATCCAGCTTACGAATGACAGACCCATTTATATTCAACTTTTTCTACCAAAAAATTGCCAACATTTTTCACACTTTTCTTTCACGGATGAAAGTTATGTCATTTCTGGTTTTAGTGTAATCATTGATTCTAGAGATAAAATTTAAAAAATCATTTTTGGTATTTCATACTCTCAAGGGATTCCGAGTTTCTATCTAAAAGAAGTGGTATAATGAAATGTCTCGAAAATCTCGCACTCACTGTTACTAAGAAAATTACTGACTTTTGGATGACTTCAAATTTAAAAATGAAATACGCTGCAAACTCTCAATTTCTTGTCATGTCTCCAGTTGAAAATTTAATTAATTTGTTGTAGTTTTTTGGTAATATATCTTTTCTAGTTGTAGATTCATCTCTTTATAGTTAAAAATTGGAATATTGTTTATTTAATTCGATGAACATTATTTATTCAATGATTGAATAACAATTATTAATAACATGATTAGAAAAAGAAGATAGTTAATTTTTTAACCGAAAAGATAAATTTTCAATATTTTAATTCTTCAATATTTTCAACCGAAGAGATTATTCTTCAATATTTGTTTCTATCAATCGCGATCGCTATGGTGGTGAAATATTTAATTTTTTCACTTATTTGACTACATTTCCTTGAATAAAAAAAATATTCATTGTTGTTAATTCTTTAAAGCCCAAGAGATTGATCAGTGAAATTTTGAGTCTACACCAGATATTAAGATTTCAATGATTCTGAATATTTCACCAAATTTAACAGGATATCATTGGGTTTTGGAAAGGTGAAAATATCAACATTGTCGAAGTATTTCGACAGATTTAAAGGGATTTCGAATTGTTCCAAGTAACCTTTGATTTGAAGAGATTTCTAGGGATTTCGAGGAATTTTAAAGGATTTGAAGAGATTTTAGTCGAATACGAGAGATTGTAAAGAATGTTATGGGATTTCAAGGGGTTAAAAAAGATTCCAATCCATTGCATTTCAGTCGATTTAAGAAGATTTTAGGGCATTTCGAGAGATATAAAAATATATACAAAATTTTCTATTGGTTTCAAAGTAGTTCATTTCATATCACAAAACTGGTAAAGGTTTCAATGAATTCCAAAGAATCTATAGGAATAGCAAAGTATTGTATAATATATGTTCAGGGACTTCATAGATTTTCTAAGTATTTCAAGTGATCCAATAGAATATTTCAAGGAATTTCCGAGAATATTTTGAGATTTCATGGACTATGGAAGGATTGTAAGGGACTTGAAAATAATTTTAAGGATTTCAATTTTAGAAGATTTCAAGGGATTTGAAGAGATTTTAACGATTTTCTAAAAGTCTTAAATGTTTTTCAAAATTTTTAACGGCAAACTACAAAACTTCTAAAGATTCTAACTTGCTTCAAAAGAGCTCAATAGGTTTCAAGATATTTTCGAACATGTCGAGGGGTTTCAAAGAATTTAAAGTTATTTCTAAACATATTAAGGAATTTCAAAGGATTTTTAGGGATTGCAAACTATTTGGAAATATTTCAGTGGGACTCTGAGGTATTCAAGTAATTTCAACAGGCTTGAAAGATTATGAAGCATTTTTAATTATTCAAAAAAATGGGATTTCACAGTTAAAAAAAAAGTATTTGTAAATATATTAAGGTATTTTATGAGAAACTTTTGAAGTTTTGAAATGTTTCAAAAGATTTCAAAAGTGGTCAAACCTTCATTTAATACTAATTGTAAAGCATCAAGTATTTCAAGATAAACAACCATCTATTTCTATTTATATAGTTTTTATAGTGTTTGTGGTCAGTGAACCGTTAGTAGCTATTTTCTAATATATTTCATATTTTAAGTTTCGGAACTTATAAACAAAGTGATAATTGAATTATCTTTTTCGTAGAGAAAAAAAATCCAATTTTTCTTTTTTTTTCAAAGGCGACGTTTCGTCAGCATTGGTGCGATGACTTCATCAGGCTGTTATAAAATTGGTTAACAACATCGTTAACTAGTCAAAAGTTTTTTAAAAGTTTATTTTTGGCTTCATCATGCCAAGCCAACGGTATAAAGTCGTATGGTATGGTATAAGTCAACTTTATACCGTTGACTTGGCATGATGAAGCCAAAAATAAAATTTTAAAAAACTTTTGACTAGTCAACGATGTTGTTAACCATTTTTGTAACAGCCTGATGAAATCATCGCATCAATGCTGACGAAACGTCGCCTTTGAAAAAAAAAGAAAAATTGGACTTTTTTTCTCTACATCCAACTCATTTGGCCCTACAAGATCAAAAAAGTATTTCAAATAACTATAAACAAAGTGCTTGATTAATTGAAAATGCGTATTTTTGATTAATTTAGCCCTTTTCAGTGCAATACAAGTTAATACTTCAAATATGAAAAAAAAATCGTGCACATAGCGCGCGTGTTTGTTGGCTTGTATATTAAAATTTCTGTATTGACGTGTGTAATCTAATCAATCAATTTTAATACGTTATCAAGTTTCATGTGTTTTGTGTGAAAGGATTGTCTCCACAAAGTAATGAAATTCGGTGAACCGCAATAGCCTGACAATCCGTTTGGATCGGGGTGACAATTCTGTTTTGGTTCAATTAGCGTGAAAATGGAATTAAATCCTATTAGCCTTGTCTTGTCAAGCAGGAATAATTAGTGATGTACGTTTCCGTAAACGTATCTAAGTTTGTACATTTCAAGATATTCTGAAATCGATATCATCACAATCATAGGAGAGTGTCCTCAACGTGAGAATTTACACATAAAACTGATTTTCAAGCCACTATACTAATGCAACGAGTTAAAAATATGCCATCGAAATGAGAACAGAAGATAAAGTGCAGATTATCTTAAACCCTTATAAAATTAATAAATGTATATAATTTCCCAGTTACTTGAATATGAATTTTTTTAATTGCTTGAAAAAATGAAAATTAGTGATTTTATTTTACAAGTACAGCATCTAAATACAGACAGATTTTTCGCTTAAATGTGCGAACTGAGTTAACAGAACCTAAAAAGGAAATCCATACTACTCCTTCTTCTCGATTTTTCTCTTAAATACGAATTGAATTATTATAACCTAATGAAAAAATGCATACTATTGTTTATATAAAGGTTAATCTTTTCAATTGAAAAATCTAATCTTGAATTTTTGTTTCGGAATTTATCTCTTTCGAATAAACATTGTGTTTTTTGGTTGATCATTTAACTATTTTGTTGCAAAATTTATTTTTCTTAGTTGAAAATTGATTCTCTTAGCTAAAAATTTAACTATGTTCTATTTTTGAACAAAAATTACCTTTCTTGGAGAATATTTTCAATTGAAAATTTAAATATTCCATTTTTTGTTGAAAATTGATCGTTCATCTCTTTTGTTAGAAAATGCAACTACTTGGTAAAAAGTAGGACCACTTTGTCAAACATTAATTTTATTGGTAGAAGTTTGAACTATTTTGTGAAAAACTTATTCTTTTTTTGGCTGAAAATAATTTTTTTAACTGGAAATTTAACTGTTTGGTCAGAAGCTGAACTACTTTGCTAAAAGTTCATTTTATTAGTTCAAGATCTATTTCTTTGGTTAAAAATTCTACTATTTTATTCAAAAATTCGTTTTTTGTTTGTTTGTTGAAAATCAAATTTTCACGTGCAAATTTGAAAATTGCATTTTAGGTAGAAACTGTATCGGTTTTAGTTTAAAATTCAACCCTGAGGCTGACAATTTATGTATTTTGTTGTAAATTCTTATTCTAGGTGGAAAATTAATCTTTCTGATTGAAAATTCAACTAGTTTTTTTTAATTGAACTACTTTGTTATAAACTAATTTTTTTAGTGGAAGATTCACATCTTCGTTTGAAAATTCGCTTTTCTCTTTACTGAAAACACTTTTTTTCTACTGCATTTTCACTGCATAATTTTTTTCTACGGCTTAAAACTTTGACTGTTTTGCTGAAAATTCAACTTTCTTCTAAGAAAATCGTCTTTTTGGTTTAAAAATTCAACTATTTGGTTGAAAATTAACTATTTTGTTGAAAATTAACTTTTCAGTATAAAATTAACTTTTTAGTTTAAAAATTCATCTCTCCTAATAAAAGTAAACTTTTTTTTTATTTTTAACTGAAATAATTTCTGTTGAAATATCAAGTATTATATTTTTCATTAGGAATTCATCTTCTTGGTTAAATTTAACTGTTATTAATTCAAAATTGAAATCTGATTCGTTTGAATATCAACTATCATATTTTCCTTCAAAATTTAACTTTTCCTATTTGAAATTCAAGTACTTGATTGAAAGTTGAACTTCTTTGTTGAAAATTCATTAATTTTTTTCAAGATTCATTATTTGGCTGTTTTGTTGAACCGTCATCTTCTTGGATTGAAAATTCAACTTTCATCTAAAAAATCGTCCTTTTGTTTAAAAAATTCAAACATTTGTTTGAAAAACGAAATTGTTTTAGATTAGGTTGATTCTTCTTTCTTTAACATTTTTAACATCTCGTTAAAAATTCATTTTTGTAGGTTAAAAATTAAAATATTTGGTTGAAAATTCAACTATTTTGTCAAAAATTTGTCCCTTTTGTTTAAAAGTTTGACTATTTGATTGTAAATGTATCTGGTTCATAATTAAGTCTTTTGTTCTTAACATTGTAGCTATTAGTTAAAAGATTCTTCTTTGTAGATCGAAAATTCAACTATGTGGTTAAAAATTCAACTATTTGGTGGGAAATTCATCTTCTTAGATCTAAAATGCAACTATGTGGTCAAAATTCAACCATTTTGTTGAATAATCATCTTTTGTAGTAAAAAATTCAACTGCTTATAAAGATTCGTCCTCTTTGACTTACAAATTCTACTATGAGATTAAAAATGAAACTGTTTGTGTTTAAATTTAATTTTTGTTTGTTTGAAAATTCGACGATTTTGTTGAAGACTTATCTTTGAAGGTTAAAAATTATGGTTTTGGTTGGAACTATTTGTTCTCAAAATAATTTCTCTGTTTTCTAGAAATTCAACTGCTTGGTTGAGAAATTATCTTTGTAATTCGAAGATTCAACTATGCGTTTAGAAAATCAACTATTTTGTCGAATATTTATCTTTCTTCGTAGAAAATTCAAGTGTTTTCTAAAAAAAAATCGTCTTGTTGACTTGAAAATTCCTCGGAAAATGCTACTATTAGGTCAAAAATTTATAATTTTTTGTTGAAAATTCGATTATTTTTTCGAAAAGTCATCTTTCTTGATTCAAAATTCAAGCGATTTCAAACTTCAATTCAACCTTCTCGAGTTTATAAGTCAACTATTTTCTAAAGCATTCGACTTTTTAGCTTCAAAGCTCAACTCTTTTGTTGAAAATTCATCTCTTTTGTTAGAAAATTAATATTTTCCATTGGGAAATTCGAATATTTTGTTGGAAGTGCAATAACATATATATCGACTTAAAATCTTAAGCGTTTCATATTAAATTCAATGTGCTACCTATACACTAGTTTTACTTAAAAAGATTTATTCACCTATTATATCCTTATTTGCGTAAAAAATCACTCTATTTTCCCTGTTGTGAGAGCATTATTTCAGGCATTTATCAAGGTAAATCAAAGAAAAATCTTTGTTTTATATGAGGTGGTGTTCGTGCTTGTGACGTCACTCTGGGGGATACAACTTTTATAGGAAGATGATCTGCAAAAAAGATGTGAGCACCAGCATGAAATGGGCCCTTATCGCCGGAATTAAGTTGCGGATAGAGACATATAGCCGGATAAATTCCCGGAATTTTGGGCCCAAAATGAACCCTCGAAGTTGAAAAACGAGTCACTGGTAATTTTTGAAGTTGGAACTTCAAAAAACCATTTTTCGAGAAAAACGCATCTAAGCTTGGTGAGTGCCTTAAGCACACATGTTATTACTTCCGTTTACTATCTGGATATAAGTATAGTCCCATTTAATTTACTATAGGTACCAGTATTATCCCCCACTCAAACCCAAAAATAATAACTTTGACCTGAACTTAGAAAAAGGCGAATATCTCATAACTATAGAACCGGTCATAAGAGTCCTTTTCATGCGGACGTCCACACACATACACACACATCCTCAAGTATTAACAGCATTACATGTTCCATGACCTAAATTTGGTACGTTACTTAATTGTTAATACACTTAGACTCACTTATTATTTTACTTTTCTAATTGGATTTATTTTCTATATCTCTGGAATTCTTGAAAAATTTCAAACAATATTGTCCTCAACATTTAAGTCAACTGCATCGTGATCCATCTCTTATTTCATAATTTGGCTCACCCTGCTCTCTTGGCAAAATTCCTGAAACTTTTTTATGCCAGTGATAAACATCAGATCTTGCGAGAAAGACAGTTCAGTTTCTTTCCTCTTCTCAGTTCTTATATTTCTTTTCCTCAAAGAAAGGAAAAGGAAGTATACAGAGTCTTAGGAACTATTGTTTTCTGGATTCTCACTCACAAAGCTCTTTCGATTTCACCAGGCTTCTCATAACAATTACAACAACAGAAAATGAATTCAGTTTAATTTCATAAATAACTTCGATTCAAAGCTGATGAATGAAATCCGAACAGCGAAAAATTGAAAGGTAATGGAAAATAACTTTTATCGTTAAAGGATTTAGATAACAGAAAATCAATCAACAGAGGATTTCAGTATATAGGACAGCCTTTTATGATAATGATTAAATGAGAGAGAGTATATTACGATTTTAGGTCGATTCTGATAACTAGACCAATTTTGCGATCTTTCGATAGAAGGGAATCACTCTGTCTTCCGAATTCAATTTTCAGTTTTTGATAAATTTCAAACAAAAAACGGAGGAAATTTTGAAAATCACGTTTTGACCTCGGGTTTGACGAAATTGACTTGTCTGAATATGTGTGCATTCAAAATCTACCGATTTGTCACCACTTTCCGGTCAACAGTCAATGAGCAGAAAACGCATAAATGCCTTTTCCCATTTTTAACTCCTGGTCTCTTCAAATACCTATAGGTGTCGAATCGACGATTCTCGCCTCCCACTAACTTTTTTCAGCTTTTCTCTCAACAAATGCTCTCCATCGACAATCTGGACAGATTCATTCTGTATGCTCCGCGTTGGCGGCAGAATTTCGATTTGGAAATCGAGATCGTACTTTTTGAAACCTTTCTCTGATAAAACGATAGAATAAATTATCCACGGAATTTATTTAATATTAGTTACTAGCTTTTATCCTTTTCTATTTTTATCTGGAGTGCAGCTTTGTTAGAAATAAAATACATTTTCGTTTTAGGTTGCCCCAAGCAACACTTTTATTCGCCGAATAATAAAGATCTGATTTAATCTACAGTAGAATTAAAGTGATAAACGATACTTTAAAATAAAATAAAATTTATTATTAGAGTCATTATCAACCTTTTAAGATGGAAATTCGTGAGTGAATCAAAGAGAATGCTCTAAAACAAGTAAAACGACCCTTGACGATCTTTCCATGCGGAATAATGAAGATAGGATTTATTCTACTGTAAAAAGACTACGAATATTCATAACTCAATCAAACAAAATGCTTTAGAACAATCTTTAAACATTTTTCTTAGCCGAATCATAAAGGTAGGATTTGTACTTTAAATTATGAAAATGACTAAAATTTAGATAAGAATGTAGTCGCAGAATAAAGGTATTTCTATTCATCAATTTCAATAATTTGGAAGGTGATACCGCCGTCCAGAATATGCGTCAACAGCTATGATATATTATATAAGTGGGGGGGGGGGGGTTGAAAATATAAAATTTTTTACGTTGTTTATGGACGGCCCCTTAAATTCTGCGTAAAATGAGCCTTAGCTTAAATAAGTAACTAAGCTTTGTGGGTATTGAATATATATATATATATATATATATATATATATATTCTTCGCACTTCGCCATACCGAAGGGTACCTCTGCGGCAAACCTGGAAACCGAAAGCATAAGGTCACTCATGTATTTTACATGGATGATATTAAGATCTATGCTAGAAATCAAGAGAAACTACATCTGGTTCTAAAAATTGTGAAAGAGTACACAGAAGAGATTGGAATGGAGTTCAGGTTAGAGAAATGCACGAAGGTTAATTTGAAGAAAGGAAAACTTAACGGCATCCCCGAAGATCGTGACCTCGTTGACAGAAGCGCTATACGACACCTTTGCGCTGGAGAGACCTATACATACCTTGGCGTGCCATAGAGCCGCATTCAGGACGTAACATCAGTGAAGGAGTCTCTCCGAAGCAGATTCAAGCATCTTCTTCGACAGAATTGGTCTTCCAATCTGTCGGCGTTGAACAAGGTACCTGCGACTAACATGCTGGCCATCCCAGTTCTACTCTACTCGTTTGGAGTGGTTCAATAGACAAATAGCCAGCTCAAGGTCCTTGATGTCACCACACGTAAGATCATGCATATGCACAAAAGCTTGCATATCAATTCGTCAGTTCCGCGATTATACATTTCACACCGTCAAGGCGGACGCGGACTTTTGAATCTCCAGTGTCTTCATAACCGAATTGTTCTAAGTACAGCTTACGGCGTTGCGAATGGCAGAGATCCTCTCCTTAAGGGTCAGGAACCACAAAATGATTGGCGAAGGAGGATGATTTGCAACGCCACGGAGCAAGCGGCCGACACCCTTGGCCTGAATTTAAACATCAGAAGTGAGGAAAGTGCATTACTCCATCTAGATGCTTCACGTCTAAAAACCGAAGTAAAGAAAGCAGAGGTTGGAAAATTTCACCAAGAGCTACTCGACAACCATATGCACGGAAACTTTCACAGAAATGTAGAAAAACAGTCCTTGTCGAAGGAGCAATCTTTTGCTTTCCTCAAATCATGAGGACTCAATTCGGGTACAGAGGGTTTTATTTTTGCATGCCAGGACGGTGTCATTTCCACCTTAGCATACCGTGCCCGCATTTTATGTCAAGAAGTTCCCAGTCATACGTGCCGAGCGTGTCATGCACACGCTGAGTACCTACACAGAGAAAAAATATCGCAGGCGTCTCTTGTTTTATTTCCAAGAGCTTCCACGGACTTTCTCGGTGAGACTCCTTGCGATTTGCTTTTAGACCACGCCGTCTGCCTGTTGACACGTTCACACCACTAAATGTTCGCAAGGAGACTCACCGAGAAAGTCCGTGGAGGCTCTTGGAAATTTTACTCGCACTTTTAGAATTAATGCGTGACAAATGTTCACGCGCTAATCCCTACATTTTTCTCTCCGTGTAGAACACATACCATCTGGGTGTCCGACCCACGCAGGAACGACGTACATCTATAGACATAATGCGGCCCTAAGAGTCGAGAAGTGCCAAATTTTCTGAAACTACGATTTTCGGGCAACAGTCTCCGTTGCGCACTCGAGGCCTGACATTGTTCTCCAAGACTTCGAGAAACGAACTATATTCGTGATCGAGCTCTCGGCTCCGTCCGAATACAACATCATTGCAAAGGAGAAAGAAAAAGAGGACAGGTATCAAGACCTCAAAAGAGAGCTGCAACGACTGTACCCATAATATTCGGTGCGAGTAATTGTCCTTGTGATAGGTGCTCTCGGAGGTGCGAAACTATCACTGGTTCGTAACCTTAAAGCCATACCCGCGCGCCAAAAATATGCCAAGGCACTTGCGAGATGGATGCAGAAAGCTGTCATCCTTGGGTCGCTTCGTGTCCTCAAGACACACGAGGGTGTCGCCGGCCTGTCGTTGTGATTTCATCGTGCCCTGTGATCACCCATCTCACGGTTGTGAGACATGGCCATAAGTGTGGTTTACCACGGTTCTGCAGGGAACTGGTGTTTATTTTTTAGATGGCAGTTGCTCTCACAAGTAACACTACCCAAGTGTCACTCACTGATTGGAATGAAACTTTGCACATCGATAAAACACTAAAAAATATTGAATCCGTGTTTTTTTATTTTTCCCCAATACGCTTTCTAGGGTTGAAAACTCTAATAATTAAATAATTTACGGGTGTTTCGCGCTGCGTAGGGGGAAGAATATTCTTTTTCATTATTATTACTATCGAAAGCTATGCGTTAAGCAACAAAAAGGATCAGGAATCGCATATTTGCGTCTTATAGAATTTGTTTGTGCCTTTTACCCTTTCAACTCCCAATTCAGGGGTGTTTTGTGCCTGCAAGGGGGTTGATGCTTTTTAAATTTTTTTTTCTGCAAGAAACAAAAATGTTGGGTGCAAAAGAATTTCTGAGAATTCTTTATACAATTTTCTCATAAGCAATTGATTACGTAAGTGCTTACACTGATTTCCCGGATTCTTACCCTTTCAAGGGGTGGTTTCCACCCCTAGAAAGCGTATTGGGGAAAATAAAAAAACACGGGTTCAATGTTTTTTAGTGTTTATCGATGTGTAAAGTTTTATTCTAATCGGTGAGTGACACTTGGGTAGTGTTACTTGTCAGTAGGACCCTGCGGTGGTTTTTTAACCCTTTATTTATAATCAAGTGAGAAAGACAATAATAAAATTCCGATTGTTAAGGAATTTTGTACTTCAACGTCAACTCTCAGCAGAAATTACGAAAATAAATTTATTTATTTGATATTTTATTATTTCATGAACCCGTGAAGTACAAAATTCCGGTCTAAGGTATAAAAAAATTAAAAATTATTATTTCCACTCGACACCCCGGAGTAGATGAAATATAATGGGGGAGATCAAAGTGGAAAAGCCACAGAGGAGATTCAGGGTACCGCCGGAAAGTACGCACACGCGATATGCATACGAAGATCGTATCGATATAATATTAGTCAAAAGCACAAGTGCAGTATGTAATAGAGTACCGAGACTACGAATCACTGCAGACCAGTATCAATCAGGGTCAGCCATTCGATTCGTGGGTCATCCATCAATTGAACGATCAATCGTTGTAACCCGACCGAACTGTCATTCGACATTGGTTCCGGACTTGCAGAATCCGGCGAGTATTGCGATCCTTCATCACTCAGTACCTATTGCAAATCGAGCACTAGTTCGAGCCTCTGAACCTCGATTTCTCATTACTTGATCTTCAATCTGATCTCTGTGTCGATATAATTCCCATTTTAAAAAAAGCATCCGTGAAGAAACTACTTCTTCCTAAGAAGTGCGATGCACGGAAGGACATTTTATCCACATTGAAGCTTTTATGCTTCTGCTCGCTTTTCACGTTTTTTTTGTTTCAAGACTTTTTCTGTCGTGTTAGTGTGACAGTTTATCGCAGTGAAATCCACGTTGAAATTCTAATCGTACTCCTTCCAATAATTGGTTATTACAAAACCTATAACATGCTAAAGTAATAAGATACGCTTTTTTAGACATTTGCAAGGAAAACGACTTTTAAAGGCTTTTCGGTTTGTAACCGGAAAGTCCAGGCTCGATTCCTACTGCCGGTATTTTTTGCTAATTTTTTGTTTAATTCAAATTTTTTGTATTGCAAATGCCCAATAAATTCATTTAAATCATGCTAAAATATCTATATAATTATATAAATATTCATATAATATCCTATTATTTAAGCATATTATAAGTTAGGTAATTATCTATTCCTGGGAGGAGTATTATTCCGAACAAAATTTAGAAGGGCGTAGGGTCTCCCTTTTAGATTAAAATGATTGAATTTTAAAAATTGCGATCAACAGTTTAAGAATTAATTATTTTTATCGACTTATTGTTAGTGTAAATATTTAATTTTTTAACAAAGTTTGGAATCGTTTAATTTTCAAAGCTTTAAGTTTAAATTAATTAATTTTGAAAGATTCCAATTAAAATTCATGTAATTTTCAAAGTTTTGAGAATTAAACATTGAAGATTCAGAATATTGGAAATTCTTCAATTTAGAATGGTCAAAATAACAGTCAGGGAATGATCGTGACTGAGACGGTATCGTGATTGTCTTATGTTCCGCCTTGGCAGCCACGCTGAAGCAGGTTCGATTCCCAAAGCTGGAAACGAAGATTCTATTTCCATTGAAAAAATTTGTTTTATTCAATAATCCCTGAGCTAAGCTATTTTCACAATCAGGTTTCTAATCCCTTGTCTGATTAATTTAAATTACTGAGCCGTAAAAACTAAAAAAAAACAGGTATCAATTCCTCGCTAGAAATTGTTAAATGAAAATTAGTTCTATAAATGTGAATAGACAAGCTGTACTTCGGACACTTGCTTATTATTACGCTTGTTTTAATATTAGCTAATCAAATAGTAAGAAAATGTACAAGGCACAACGGGCCGTTGAAAGAACGCAAAGTAATCCTAATTAAATGCTATAAATGTAAAAACACAATCCTCAATTTTTAGTTAGAGGATCTAAAAATTAAAAAATAGAAAAGAACTAACGCTATGCTACTCTCACGATAGTATGAGATCTAAAATTAATATTTAATTCACATGATTTATGTAAACTAAATCTAATAGGAACGCTGACAGACATAAAAATACCGATATACAATAAAATATCTGTTAATTGCTATTTTTGATTGGTATTTTTATTCTATGATACAATGCAGAGAGGGAAAGAAATCAAGAAATTCAATTCCTCTCTAGACGTGATAAATGCTCTTTAAAATTCACAGTATTTATATTCCATTTAAATATTCGTTCTTAAAGGTTCAATGACCTGAGAAGAGATTCACCCTAGAGGCCTAGGTAGTCTCTTAGAAAAGTCCTAGGTCTCCTTTCGATGCGGAGCCTCAAATGATAAATCCAGGTTAATGCCTCTAATGATGATTATGACACCACAAAAAGGGATTATCCTCAATTCAGATAATTCGCATCGAAAGCATCACACTAAATTTATATGACCTGTCGCTCAGGCCTCATAGTCCTCGAGAAGCGAGGGAGTCGCACGAGCACGTTCGGGTCCCTAATGGAGCCAAGGATTGTCGCAACGCAGGTAGTGCCCTATTGTTCTCAATTTGGGCGGAAGTGCAAAGGCGAGTGTCTCTTATCTGAGCTAGGTTTAAAGATATAATATTGAGTTTTGAAAACTCACGATTCAGAATCTTTCCTTGACTTAAGTCTCTTTCCAGAAAGCTGGCTTTTGTACGTAATTATTCTCGCAACCAGGTAGAGCGGTATAACCCTTCGTCTGCTTGTAAATAGCTTACGATACAATTGTCAGATTGCTTTCCGAATTATATTTGATTATGTTGACCAAGTCTCCCAGTATAACCAGGTTATTGCTCGAAAATGCAAATATAATTCGACAATGAATCCTTTAAGTTTTAAGAGGGCCGATTCCCCACTCGCATTTTCGTACCTGCTACGTATACCCCCACCATTGCCCAACGCGAGTTACCCCTCGTTTGCTTCTTCACGCCTGGGATTATATCTTAGAAGGCTGGCATACCTGAGATATTTAAACGATGGAGTTTATTACTCTAAAATTTGAAGATTATTAGTTTCGGAGACGCGTAAAATGAAATTAAAGACAAAAAATTATTATAATAAATCTTGAATAAAAATGAAACTGTCTGGTTGAAAATTCAACTGTTTTGATGAAAACTCGTCTTCTTAGCTTGAAAATTTAAGTTTCTTGATAGAAAATCTGCAATGTACTTTTTTATTTAAAACTCACATTTAGTTGTTAAATAGTCAAACTGAAATTTTTTTTGGTGGAAATTCAACTATTTTTTGAAAATTGGTCTAATTTAAAAATTTATCTATTTTAATAGAAATTGCATCTTTCTTGGATGAAAGGCAACTGTTTGATTGAAAATTCATCTATTTTGTTGCAAATCCAACAATTTTTTGGAAAGCTTATCTTTTTAATTTAAAAATTCATCTATTTTGGTGTAAATGCATCTTTCTTGAATAAAATTGCAACTGTTTGATCGAGAATTCAACACGAGAATAATTTTGCTAAAAATTGATACTGTTTGATTAAAAAACTCAACTATATTTTGTTGAAAATTCAGCTGTTTTATTGAAAAATCGTCTTCTCAGATTGAAAATTCCAGTATCTTGATAGAAAATGTACTTCTTCTTTAAAACTTATATTTTCTTGTTGAAAAGTCAAACTGAAATTTTTTGTTAAAAATTCAACATTTTTTTGAAAAACTTCTTTCTCACCAGACACTCTTTTTTATTTGAGGATTCGACTATTTTGTTTAAAAATTCTGATAGAAAAATTTTGTTAAGAAACAATTTTTTGTTGAAGATTTATATTTTCATTTGAAAATTCATCTGTTTGGTTCAAAGTTCAACTATATTGTTGAAAACGGACCTATTTAATTAAAAATTCATTTTCGCGGGTAAAACTTGAAGGACTATGTTGAAAAATTGATTTTGATTTTTAATGAAGGTAAAATGTAACTGTTTGATTTAAAATTAAGTATTTGGTTAAAAATGCAACTATTTGGTCAAGAATAAACTTTTTTGTCAAAAAATCATATTTTCGTGTTGAAAATTCATTTTCAAATAAAATTATTTCATTCTGAACACTTCAAATTATAAATTATACAATTTCAACTTCTTCATAATGAAACTGTTCGATTTTCAAACTTTTATTCTGAAAATTTTCAATCTTGAGGGCTACTGAATAAAAATTTTTCATTTACAAACACTTCCAATTGTGGAATTATTAATTATTATTTATTGTTTAAAAAATGTGTAAGGCTCCTAATATTTATAAATTTGTTAAATAATGGATTTTTCTATTGTTTATATTTCAAACGTCAGGAAATAAAAAATAATAATCAGAAAATAAAAATAAATGATTTGAAAAGAGTAAAAGTTATGAGTTCTCATTTGTTCTCAGTTGTGTAATAATATGCAATGCATATATATATATATATATATATATATATATATATATATAT
>CAKNXH010000752.1:420708-480085 GCA_932178445.1 Andricus quercusramuli | reverse complement strand
GTCATCCTTGGGTCGCTTCGTGTCCTCAAGACACACGAGGGTTTCGCCGGCCTGTCGTTGTGATTTCGTCGTGCCCTGTGACCACCCATCTCACGGATGTGAGACGTGGCCATAGGTGTATTTTACCGCGGTTCTACTGGGGGCCATTGACATTTTTTCAAGATGGCAGTTGCTCTTAGTGGTACCCTGCGGTGGTTGTTTAACTTTGTTTTTAATTATATATATATATAATATGCAATGCAATAATGACAGAAGTGAGTTCGATTCTTGGGTTGGGTGAAGATTTTTCTAATCTTCTCAAATTTTCATACTTTTTAATGTAGCAGTCATTACAATTTGTAGTACGACTAACAATATATAATAATGTATAGAAAATTGATATGAAACTGACATGGAATTTTTTATTCACTTCCGAAGCTAAAAATACATTTGTGTGGATTCGGCTTATGAGGATTCGTAAGCAAAAATAAAGCAAAAGCCATGATATACAGAAAACAATGAAAGCTCGTGCACAAAGCATTTCTTTTAACTTGCTAAGGTGGGATATTATATAGAGTACCTGAAGCTGTGTGAGTTGAGTTGCTACATGCTGCAACTAGCATATGAAGAAAAAGAAAAGTGCTGTGAAAATGTGGCAAATAAAGCAACCTGACTTGTGTTTATCCAACTTCTACTTCAGATTCACTGAGAAAACAGAAGTCTTCTTATTTACTACCGTAAATTTGGTTAATCTGTCACAAGGAATAAAATTTCATGATTTTGGTTTTCCTATCCGAAGCTTGCGAAACATCAATTCTAATATGAAGATTTTGAGCAGACTTTTGATCAGGAAAGTTGAACCGAAATTGGAGGAAATCGAAACCGACAATTTCGTGATACGTGATTTGATTTTCGATCATTTCGTACTACTGAATAGATGTGTAAGATGTGTCAAGAATCTGCTGCTACTGACTTCTCGTTAAAATGTCGTGAGCACAGGTCGAACATTGTTTTTTTTTTTTTTTTAATATCACAGATTCTAACGCATTAACATAAAATCACGCTTAAACTTATTTCTTAATGGTTGGTCAGTCACCTGACAGGTTTCACTGGAATTGGTTGAGAATTGCGCCGACAATCTACAAAAGGTTCAAAATACATGATTATACTAGATAAGTATTCTTTTTCGTTTTTTTTTTTATACTTAGCGGCGACTCGCTATCGCGAATCTTGATTTGGCTTATGTGACAATCTGAGGAATTGTAGAATCCGAATTCAGAGAGAGAGAGAAAGCTTCGAAGAGGTCTGTCTGTAGTAATGGATCTTCCCTCCTTACCTCCTCAATGTTGGAATCTACAACCCTCTTGGATGACGGGGGGCAAGGGACAAGGGGCTAGGCGATCGTAAGGATGGGTGAGGGTCGTGGGGACAGGCCACCTGTTGCCATGACTACCGCTGGGAGAGCAACAGCCTCGCGGCTGATTTGAATCCAGTTTTTGATCTGCTATATTACTTCTCCCAGCAGAGAAAAATGTCCTCGAGTCAATTCCTAAATACGTATCAGGAAACGAATCCTGGAAAATCGTTCGCAATTTTAATCAAATTAGCCTCCTCAATGTTTGATCTCTTCTATAAGATATGAGATTATATTCATCTGCAAGTTGGGCAAATCAGTTAAAAAGGGAAGTATGAAATACACTTCTTATAATTACACTATTTAATTGAGATGAATACTTTTTGTAAACTAAATGACGAAAACAGCATTGAAAGATTAAAAATAGAATTGAAGTCTTTCCACAACATGAAAAAGGTAATTTATGTAAACGCGAAGGATGCGAACGTATCGATCGGATTATAGATCAAGCTCTAAGCAATTCCTAAGAAGTTATAGACTCCTTGTAAACTTTAATTAAACCCAAAGCCGATTTGCTCGCGAAATTTAAACACTGAAACGTCACTGAGGGAGAATAGGGTTTCATAAAATTGCAAATTTTTTCCCTTTGCATATCTCGAACCATCGAGCGGAGCGGGTCATTGTGCCTTCATCTGCCTCTTTCCTGAAACATCCATTGACAAAATTTACATCTAATAAATAATTCTATGAATCAAAAAAGATTCAATAAACCTTCAACGAAGGAAGACGTTATTAAAAAACAGTCAATTATAGCTATTCGCGCAAGTTACTCTCAGATGCGAATCTTTAATGTTCGAGAAGAGTCAGACTTGTTGAGCTATTCAATTCTTGAATTAATGAAATACAATTTTTTCGAGAAGATTGGACTTGTGAATATTAAATTCAATTCATTCAAGTATTTCAAAGGCTTTTTCTCGCATTTAATTTGTGAAGAAGTATATAAGGCTAATTTATTATCAACGTAAGTAGTACAGATCGATATTTAGTTAAGCATATATATATTAATTCAACTAGTAATGTTCCATGTTTAGTTAGCAAACTTAGAAATGATAAAATAATAAATAAATATGATAAATTAAATTATTACATAATTAATATACCTCATAAATGATTATTAATTGACCGAATTCATTGGTTGCTGACAAAATATTTTGTGTTTTAGAGAAAATTATGCTACACGTAATTCAACTATTTGAAACACGTGAATTTCGACAAATTCATATTTTATAGTTTCTTTTAAACGGAAAACAGATTTTTTTATTCGCAATTCCGTAACATTCGCCCTGATTGAGATATCAAATTGAAGGGTTTTTTTCCTAGATTCGGGTGAGATTTACCGTCCTCTTCTGAGGTCCGCCAGGTAATTTGAAAATAAAGTTTACTATTTTCTTAAAAACATCACCATTTCATTTTTCGCCATTTTTTGGTCGAAATTGTTTGCAATAATAATTTTTTTCTATTTGTACGAAGAAGAATTCAATTCGTATCAAAAATCGTATAAAGAAGACAAACTATAAGAATTTTACTGTCGAAATATTTGATCAAATATTACAAAAATGAATTTCATGAAAAATAAATTCTCCTGCCCACAAAAAAAACGAAACCCTTTTTCTAGAACAAAATTCAAATTTAAGTACTCATAGTATGTCTGCTTTCAACGAGACTTAGTAAATGGATTAATGTAAGAAAATAATTAACAATGAATAAGAAATAGAGAAATAATAAAATCGTTTGCATGTTTCGAATTCGCAAGCTGTGAAACCATAGCTCCTCCTTTTCTTAAAAAATTTATATTTTTGTAATTCTGAAGAACTTTTTTGAGAAAATTCTTGAGAAAAAGTTCTTTAAAACTGTTATTCAGGTTACAAAATGCTGAAAAAACTTTCTCAGAAAGGTAAATAATTATATTTGCTAAGCAGATTGTGATATCGTGGATGAAGTTCATTCACTCCCTTAATTGCTATGAACAAATTAATGTACGAAATTGATTTTTGTTATTGTATTTTGAGGCCTGAAAACATTTTTTATCGCAATCTTCTTGTAGATTCATGTAATCTCAATTTATTATCAAAAATAAACACTGTAGGGTTACATTTTTATTATCATAAACACTTTTCATACACAAATTTATTAAATAAGCTCTTTCGGATAGAGAAAATTATTTTTTTCCAGCACAATCGTTTATTTAACGTTCAAAAATAATAATAAACATAATTAAATGCAATAAATAAGCGCCCAGAGATACCAAATTGTTTCTCTCATACCAATCCTTTATTTTACGCTGAAAAATAATACTTTAATGGGACGTATTGAAACTTAACAACATTTTCAATTTTTATTGGCAATTCTGATAAACAAATTCATTAAATAGGCGCTTTTCAATACAAAAGATGCGTTTTCTGAGCAAATTCGTTAATTTCACCCTCGAGGGTAATATGAGTTACAATAAGAGGCTTTTTTATACAGAGAATATCCTTTTTCTTCGTGATTTCCAAGCGGAAATTATTAACCTTAATAACAGTAGTCTTCGTTTGAGACGATTTCTAGGAATGAATCTGACTATTACGTACTTAAAGACCAATTAAAAAAAATAATTTCGCTTTATATTGAAGGCCGTAAATTTCAAAAGGGTCAATTTGGTTAATTTTGTTCCTAATAATTGTTTATATCAATTAAAAATGTTTTTGAGTACAAATATATTCCTTTGAAATATTATTCTTGAGAGTAAAGTGAACAATTTTGATTTGAAAAAAACCACATTTTTTGTATCTAAATACGCCTGTTTAATTAAATTGTTTTTAATAATTGAAAATGTCTTCAAGTGCTATCAAATCCCGTTGAAGTATTATTCTTGAGTGTAAAATAAGCGATTCTGCTAAAAAAACGCCTTTTCTGCATCTAATAGCACATTTACTGAATTTGTTTATAATAATTGCTTATAAGAATCAACAAGGAATCTTCAAGTGCTTATTTATAATAGGGCATTGGTTTTACATCATTTCACAAGGAGATCGGGAAAAAAGACGCTTTAAGGCTTCAAAGTACAATAAAAATAGATTTTTTTCGTTAATTCCTTCATAACAATTAAGGGGACATATCCTCTCACATGCGACAAGTCTTTCAGCAGCAAGTCACACCTGCGGCATGTCACAACTGCGGCATGTCACATCTGTGGCGTGTCTCTTCTGCGGCATCTCTATCTAGCGGCTTCTCTCCCGCGCGGCATTTCTCACAGTGAAATTGACATTTTTGCGGCTTCTCTCACCGTACCCCTATGACTAGACAAAGAAATAATGTTGATCAAACCCCTACCCCTTTTCCAACGTCTCGTGGGTGGCGAGAAGGCACCCCTGTGACTGGCCACAGAAATAATATTGGTCGAATCCCTTTCCACTGGTGAGAGATGCCGCTAGGTAGAGATGCCGCAGTTGTGACATGCCACAGATGAGACATGCTGCAGAAGTGCCTGCCGCAGATGTGGCATGTCTCAGATGTGACATGCAGCAGGTGTGACTTGCCGCAGAGAGACTGGCTGCATGTGAGATGATAGGGACCCGTTCTTCACTATTTAGTGAGCCTTAACTTGAAGAAAAATAGCCAAATCGGCAAAGAAATGTAGGCTTTGCAAATGTTTGACTCCCAATTTCCGATTTCTCCGCATTATGCGCTACGAACTTGCGGTTTGCGATTTTTAAACCTGCAAACGATAGAGAAAAATCGTATGAAACCAGATTTTAGATAGATTTTCACAAAACTTTTTACATCTTGAAGACCAACCGTCTTATTCGATAATTTCTAAGTTGCCTGACCACACATCTACCACTACTACTTACATTGGCATATTCCTGATTAAATTTAATTAATTGTATAACAATTCTATTATTTTTTGTTAATTGTTCCCTTACATTAATTAACTGACCACTTTATTTAAAATCAGACTGACTATGTGTATTTAAATTTTGAAGTTTGTTTACTAAAAAAACGGTTTTATTATTTTTGCGGACAGGACTATGGGGCCAAACCGAAAAAACCCAGACGAAAGTCCAAAAAGTCAAAAAATCGTCTTCAAATTGACGATGGGGGGGGGGGGGGTTTCGGGGTCGCTGATCACGAATCTGAAGTCAGATCGGAAAAATTCAAGATGGTGGATCCAATATGGTGGACACGATTTTTAAAATGTACGTATATTCTGCCTACGATTGGTATATGGGGGTTTGCAGGGTCGCTGATCACGAATCTAAACTCAGATTTGAAAAAATCGAAATGGCGGATCCAATATGGTGAACACGATTTTCAAAATGTACGTAAATTCTGCCCAAGATTGGTATATTGGAGTTTGGGGGGTCGTTGATCACGAATCTGAAGACAGAATTTGTCAAATTCAATATGGCGGACAATATTTGATCAAAAATCGTCTTCAAACTTGGTATATGTGGGTTTTAATTGGTTGGATATTAGTTTATTGAAATAGATCTATAGTACTATTTTCAATTAACCAGTTTTTAATTCACACATTAAATAAAAATTTATCAGTGGTTTGACGATCAAACTAAATATATTTACATACTGCAAAGTTCGTGATTCAGTACAAAGAATCTTCTCCATAATCAGACTCAGCATTTGATACATCTAGGTCACTAGTACTACTGTCGTCCATTTGCAGTTGCTCAGAAATATTTTTATATGTAGGTGTAGATGAGGGTTTAAGTAGCTGCTCGAAAAAACAATATAATAGCATGTTTCCTCGATTCAAGGTAAATAAACTTCGGGTTCAACAATTTCATTTTTTTTTCAATGTGTGCATAGCACTCAATCCAAGGGAACATGTTTTTTGGCCATTTTCAAAAAATTCTAAATTGAGCTTTTTTCGGATGTCAACCCACACATTTTTTTCGCTCAACTCAAACGATTCGACTAATTTGATCATTTTCACTTCGCCCTACTGTTTACTCTTTAGAGAGAGAGAGAGAGAGAGAGAGAGTTATCTACGCAACGCATATATTTTCTCACAAAAAAATTCGATTACAATTAGGCGGGCTGATATGGGCAGCTAAAATTGGAATATTTCATTTGTAATACGTTAATTCACAACGCTAAATCGTTTTTAAGACTCAACAATGCTTAAAATTTTACTATTTTACTTTAAAATGACCAAGTTTTTTTGTTTAGATTGAAAATCACATGCGCTATTCTTCTTCTCATAATTTTTTGCTTAATACAATAGAATTTCATAAATGGTTATAATAATTTACTTACTTCTAAGATTTTACTTCATTTTATTTGAATGGAATTGATACTTCCAACAATTTAGGATCATTGAAACATCCACGTCTCCTTTTCTCTCTTCTGAACGTAATACTGACTGCTCGTGCGGACGCTACGCTTCAGCTAACCTCTGCACTGCTCAAGTCGAGTTGGGGACCTATTATGAGTGAACTTGATTTCACTAGGGACTACTGTAGCGGATCCTAGGTCGAAAAATCCCTATCAAAAACTTAAATTTTTTTGACTTTCGTCCGGGGTTTTCCGGTTTGGCCCCACTGTGGACAGGAGAATTTGTTTTTCAGAAAATCAAATTTTTCAATTTTTGTCGAATATTTTTATGGAAAAATCCATACAGGATATCTTCTTTATACAATTTTTGATACAAATTAAGTACTTCTTCTTTACTTTTAAATAGACTTCTTCATGAAAGTTTTTCTATCTTAGAGACTGGTGTGAAGACATGAATTTTTTTTCTATGATCACCGTGACCGAAAAAAAACGTGTGAAAAATAAAAATGGAACGATATAAGGGTGTTGGCCACATAAATCTCTTTCATTATACCCTCTTCTCGCTACTGGAATTTTTCTCTGCGCGCATGTTCTTGGTTAGCAATCCTCTTTCTCTTTTCTCTCATGGCTATTTATTTATCTCTCAGTTCTGTAGCTTCGGATGTAATGAAAAATATATTTGAATCTATTATTTGCAAAGCCTCTGAATTATTTCCCTCTCATTAGCAATTTTTCTTCTATATTCCTCAAATCATGCTGATGTATTTTTAAAAATAAATGACGACTCTGCCAGAAACTCGATCAACGTTTGTCAATAGGGTTCGTAAATCCGTGTCTGTTCCAATGTAATTCCGCAATCAAGGTCCGATTGATGAAGCATAGAATGTATTTACCACCTTCTCGTCCTAGTTCAATGATTTAGAGTCGGTAGCATATTCTTCTGACAGAGAAACAGGATTAAAAAAAAGAGAGTTAAACTTCCCTGGCATGCGTCCAGAATCTAACACGTGTAGGTTGATGGCAGCTTGAAAAGTATCCTGCTTCAACTTTCTTTTTTACCGAGTCGAGGGAAAATAAAAAGCGGTTGCACTTTTGGTGAATGCTTTTCATTTCGCTTTCTCAAAAAGAAAAACAATTCTCTCTATCAGCAAATAATATAGAGAACTCATTTTTCTAAGAAATTGAATTTTCCCTAGAAATTTTGGGCTATTTTTTACTCCCCCACCTCCCGCCTCCGAAAGTAACGTGGCCGTTGGCCAAACACAAATTTCACGTTTGTTCTGCGTTTTTCCCCGTTTTCAAATAAAATTCATGTTGATACTACATTGAATCTAACATGAATCGCTTTGAATTCTTATGATTTGAACAAAAAAAAATATATATATACATATATTGCATTTTTAACAAAATACTCTAATTTTCAATCAAAAAATATTTTTGACCAAACGAGATGAATAGTCGACCCAAAAAAAATTTCAAACAAACAAAAATTAATTTTTAACCAAACTGTTACATTCGCAAACAAATACCTAAACTGTTAAGCAAAATAGACGAATTTAAAACAAAATAATTGAACTTTGAACCAATTAGTTAAATTTTCAAGCCATAAAGACGGTTTTATCCGAGTCGACGTAAAATTATTTTGATATATCATACAATAAAATACGAATGTTCACGTAGGGATGATTTATTTCATCTCGAGGGTGTTACCATCCAAATAGTAGGCGAGACCACCCTACCGGAGACAATGGTCCTTTAGTAGATAATCATTAATTAAAAATGCTCATGGATATTAAATAAATCATTTTATGTAATTAATAGGTGTTGATATGTTAAAATTATGATTTATTATTTACTTACATTTGTGCTTAATATAATTCAGTTTTATATGCTATAGGATCCTCCGAGGGATAATTATCTACTGTAGGGTAGTTCCCCCACCTGGAACTTCCGAATTTTTTTCATACATCATAATGCGTATTTCATACGAAGCTCGTTATAGGTAGTTTTTGATCAAAGTTTAGTCAAATATTTTGTGTTCTGGATTTTCTGAATAATATGTTGTTTATTCAACTTCACAGAAAAAACAAAATGTAATCTTTACTGCGTCTTCAGAGTAATCTTCACCTGCAACAAAAATTACCTTCACGTGGTAAAATTTATCCACCACATGGGAACTGTTTACCATGTCAACTCTATAAAATCTTGTTTTCTTTCGATGCGAAAAAATGGAATTTTATCTACTTGAAAATTATCTGCAAAAAATATTCACTTCTGTTTTTTACGTGTTGTTTCTTTTTCTTAGTTTCAGAAAATTATTTTTAAACTTTTCTGTGCGAAAATTGAATTATTATCACGTATCATATAAGGAAATATGATTTTTTCACATTCAAGGGTGGCTTAGCTCCCCTGGGAATTTATTTGCCATTTTACAAAAACGTTAGAAAGCCCCCTTTAAATGAAAGAAATTTTACTTTCGAGCCACTCTATTGATAATTGATAATTGTATAAAAAGCTTCAGAATAAAGTACGAAAAAAGTGAAGAACGATAACATTCGCAGACATTGAACTTGTTTAGCATTTAAATTGACTTAAGTCGACGAGAGCCAATTACTCGTTCGCCCGGACTAAAGCAGCTCAAAGAGGCTCAACTTTCGGCTCCACTGATACTTTTACAACGACTCACTGCAAAGCCGATTGCATTTTTCCTAAGGATTTTTCAAAGTATAGAATGTACGTGCATCCTGGTCAACACCATCCCTACTCACAAAAATCTCTCTCTCAGCACGTGAATGGTTCGTGATCAGTTAGGGGCCGTCCATAATCTACGTTACCAATTTTGGGCTATTTTTACGGCCCCCCATCTGTTACTACTCCAAAAATAATGTATCGTTGACTAAACACGAATTTCACGTGTATTCTACATTTTTTCGTGGTTTCAAAATAAAATTCTAATATTCCCATAACAAAAGACATAAATTTTTAACCCTGAGACAAATAGTGAAATGTTCAACCTACAAAGATGACTTTTCAATCAAATAGTTGCATTTCTAAACAAAAAATATTGAAATTCAACCAAAAACAGTTACATCTGCAACCAAATAGTTGAAGATACAAGCCAAGGAAGACAAATGTTTTAGAAGACAGTTGAATCGTCAACACAAAAGTTAACTTTAGACAAAGGTACAGACGAATTTCCAACCAACGAAGATGACTTCAACCCTGGGCCCCTACCCTTAACCTCCATGACACATCCACTACCCCTGGGTTGTGTACAACCCAGTGTCCTGAAAATGGCGTTGCCGTTCAAAAAATCTCAATTTTTGGCTAGAAGTGAATGATACTGAATCTTTCAAGTATAAAATCATAAATTTTGATTTTAGAAATAGTTACAAAAGGAATCTGTAGGTAGAAGTATCAAATGAAAGAAAAAAAATCCTGAAACAATGTCACCGAAACCACGGATATCTGAAAATAGTTAAGATCTCAATTTATAGTAAAGAATCACTCTAAAAAAATCCAGCGTCACGTTACTCTTCATTGCACTCCATTCTTGATTCGTTTGGTGATGATTTTGACAAACAAGAAGGACATATGGCTCTTTTTTGCTCTCCAAAAATGCCTTTTTGTCAAATATAGCAATTGCTACAGCTTTTTTGGTCGATCTTTCAGGGGCAGAAGGTGCACCAACGTTTTGGAGATGACTGGCTGGTAGGGTAATTGGCCCTCTCCCCACTCTGCGACAAGTGCAGAAGTGCGCAGGCGCAAAAATCTACGATCTGGGTTATCCACAACCCGGTGGGTAGAGGACCAGGGTTAACCAAATAGTTACTTTTAATAAAAAATATTTGGATTTTCTTATTGGATTCTGTTAATTCAGTTCGTGTTCAATCGATGAATCAAGAAAAAAAAAGAAAAATAATTCAAAAAAGGTAAAAGAGGGGAACAGCGAAAAAATGTGAAATCTGAAATATTAAAATGAATTGGTAACGTAGTTTATGGACGGCCCCTTATACAATATTAACCCTCATTTTAGTCATCTTAACACAGTGTTGCTCGGAGATGTTTCATGCCAGGATTTGCATCCTGCTCACTGTCCATGTCAGTAAAATTTATTCTCCATTTCTCATTTTTTCTCATCCCCAGAAGTCCTCTGAACTTTTCTCCCCACTCGTGTAGTTTCGCACTCCAGCTACCACTTTGGTGTATACTCAAAAGCGTTACAGGCATCCATATGTATGGGGATTTTATACATATTTCATGTTGTCTGAGCTTCACCCACCAGGCCAACTACAGTATACTGAAGGGAATTATGTATCTTATGTACACGTTCATGCGAGATGTCTGACACACAATGGAATTCAATGATAATGAGTTTTTGCAGTCACCTTGAAGTAGCCAAAGCATCTTATTGATCGTTCATTCATTTTTTCCTATTTAATATTTAGTATTTATTTCTTAATCAGATCATTCTGAATACTAATGTCATTACAAATTTATATTGGGTGAAGATTACGAATTTTTTTTAACACATATGTTTTTGTTAGCTAACATAGTGGTATAAGGGAACCGTCGGAAAAAAAATTATACGAGGTTTATCCGAAAAGTATACGACCTTCTGGTGTATCAGGATTGAGAGTTATTTCTGGTCAATGGCATTGATATTAGCTTTGAAATACTCCCCTTTGAAAGCCACAACCTCCTTCCAGCAATCCTCCAACTTACGGAAACACTTTTTGAAGTCACCTTTCGATTTAGCGAAGAGCTCATGCTTCGTCACATTCTGTTTTACTTTCTTCACGTCTTGAAATCGTTTTGCTTCCAGAAGATACTTCAATTTGAAAAACAGCCAGAAAGTACTGGGAGTTAGGTCATAACTGTATGAAAACCACCGAAGTTGTGTAAGGCCAGAAATTTTTAATTGCTGAATACTGGCAGGTGCGTTGTCGTAGTGAAAGGCCCAGTCGCCAATTTTCCAATAATCAGGCCGTTTCCTTTTTGCTAAGCCACGTGATCGCTTGAGAGCTTCTTGGCAATGCTCTTTATTTAAGTCTAACCTTTTGAAGCGTATTCATGTTGTGCAACACATTTCTGGTCGACGAAAACAGTGAGCATTACCTTGATGTTTTCCTACTTTCATCTGAAGTACGACTCTTTTTAAATCATCTAAGCCACTCTTTAATTTGAGTATCACACCATACAATCATCCCCATACACTTTCCGAATCACAACGATGGTTTCCGAACATAAATGGCCAAATTTGTAGCAAAATGTATACTCTAATATATAATACATATAAACATATAATAAATGTAGACACTATGAGTAGTTTCAAAATGTAATTTACACCGATTTTTCGGTTCATTTAGTCATTCTAAAATATGACGTGTACGTAGTTTGACGTTTACGCAACTTCGTATTCTAATCCACATAAGAATCGCTGATCCGTGTCACTTCACAGAGGTCCGCCTTACAATAATGGCAAACACTTATTTTTTATCATATGTAGCACAACTAGGTACAAAGTTAGAGTACAAGTTCGATTACTTTCCGGGCAGACCTCGTATATTATAATCTTCAAATTCATTAATTAACTTTGTCCACTTTGAACCTTCTATGTTTCCTCTTACATCTAGCGAGCTTTTGTCTCTTAATTTTTTTTACTACCACCGAGTTTGACCGTTTACATTTGTATAGTGTGGATCGGAATATCTACTTGATATGAGTTTCTAACATATATTATATATTTTCCAAGTTTTTAAATTGAAAGTTTTTATTTTATTAGTAATAAACAATTCAATATTTCAAGACGTATCCTCAACACTAATTTTTAGAATTTTTTTGTAGACGACGATCATTATGCTTTATTACATAAGAAAAATCATCCTAAATTATTATTAAAAATTATTATTAACAAAACTCCATGCAATTTTTTGAGGAATTAACAAGAGGGACTGAAATTTTGTTTGAATTTAATGTACTCACGCTGGTGAATGATCAGTCAGCAAAATCCCCTACTTCTGTGGGGTTAATAGCACATATTTAAAAGGCCGTGAGAGGGTAGTTAGAAGGCTTTAAAGGGGTGCAGTAAAGAAAGGAATGTGAGTTATGTTCGTGTGGGTGAAAATAAATGTGGTAAACTGGATTATAAGAAAAGTTCTGCCATGAATATTACAGATGATTAACCGATCTTAGTTGCCAATAAAATAACTTGGAAGTTGAAGTTGAAGGTTGAACGATCTGGAATTGACAAGCATTTAACCTTGACACCTTCTGTTATAGAACGCCAACATTCCACTGATTGCGCAAGCAAAATATAATTCTCTCATTGTATATTATCGCTGCTTTTTCATGTAACTATGTTCGAAATAGAATAATAGCAAAGCAGGGAAACATTTGTCTGAAAGATTAATTGTTTTATAAATCCAAAATCCGAACAGAGAAATAAGGTCTCTAAATCGTAGCTATTAATTTCCCTGAGTGTGAGTAGTGAGTGCTTTACGAAAAGAAACTTCAACCTTCGTTTCACACTGTTACCTCACCGGATGACCCGAGTAACCTCTCCTAACGAAAAAAAAAGAGAAATGATCCTAGGACCACGGAACGAGTTCGAAGTCGACCGATAAGAGGCGTAAATCTCCGAGATCCAACACTTCTTCCAGCTAGCGAGAAATCGTAATGTGAAAAACCTTATCACAGCACTCAAGGTATCATCAAATAAATTATTCCGTAGAAATCGCGCTTACCTGAATATTTTTCAAATCCTACGCGATAGATCATTTTACGGAATTTAAATTCAAAGAAAGCAGTAAAATTTCACACACTGGTGGTGCTAATTTAAAATGAAGTAAAGTGAATCCGCAATTGTATGCGGCTGAGAAATGGTGACAGGGATGGTGCTACAAATCCTCGGAGCAAGACCTCTAGTGAATCAGCACGTTCATACAGAAGTTATATTAATACGAGGGTCTCTACTAAATGAATATTTGCACGTGTTATATAAAAAGCCTTTGAATACCGAAAATATTATTTTGAAAAAATCCGAGAGACCATCAAAAGGTCAATCAATGTGTCTTGTTGCAACTATAACCACATTTAATTTACAGTATAGTGTTATATTTTAAAAAAATAAATGCGTTTTTCTTATATGAATAAATCGAACAGTTTTTTTTTTAATTTCATAAGTCTCTATTGATAGATTATGAAAGTTCATCGAAGGTGACTCAATAGGTCATTCATAGCTTGAACATTTATACTTGAACACGCGAACAATAACATCAGAATTACAGTACTGTCATGTTTCCAGTATTAAAAGATCCTCATATAAAGAAGGTAAATGATTTTAAATAAAAATTCAAAAAAGGGTATTAGAAGACGCAAAAACATTATATATAGCACTGGTGTATTTCCAATAATAAAAAAGTCTTCTTCATATCCACAAGATAAATAATTATTTTTTTAAATTTATGAATCGGAATTTCTAATTTTTAAAGGTCAGTAAACAAGCTTGAATAAATATATAAGACACAGAATTGTAGTATTCCTAATATCAGCAAAGTTTGTGTCATATAAACAAAATAAACACTCTTCTTGAACTTAATGAATCGGCTCTCTTAGGTCATAAAAGGCTTAACAATAGGTCGACCAATGCGTCTCGAAGTTGTGAACGAGAACACTAGATATGGTATTGTTGTATTTTGTATATTAAAAAAGTTTTTCTCATATAAACAAGGTAAACATTTTTTTCAAATCACCAAACCTCAAGAAACCAAATTGTAGTTATCCGATCCGACTCAAAATCTTATTAGACTTAGATATCAACTGGATATCCACTTGGACATATATGATGTGAAACGAAAAAACCAGCCTCAACACCGAAAATGAGTTTACAAGAAAAAGCGGTGCATATATGTGTGAAGGTTCGAAAATTGAAGCAGCTCTTATATTAGTCCGGTTATACTTAGATGGAAACCATCGTACTAGATAGAGTATATTTATTAGCTTTTAAGCTGTCTTCTTTCTCGAAGTACTAATAATAATAATGAACATACCTTTTACATACTTATACACAGACATTTAAAAAATCGCATTTTCGAGTTCCGGGGGTTGAATTACACGTAAATATCTCAAAAAAGTAGATTTTAAAATTTAGGTCTTTACAAACCTCCCTCTATAAGGAAGCAATTAAGGATTTGAAATTTTTCACCCTAGAATTTAGTATTTATGTGTACTCAAATATTCTCAAATTTCAAAAAATTCAAACCAAGTGAATGAATTATACTGAAATTTTCCAAGTAGTTAATAATTCGACGGTCATTATAAGGCTTTGACAAATATTTTACAACTAAAGATATTATTATAAAAATTAAAAAATGTACTCACCACAGAAATGTTACTTCTTATCAGATAGTGTTATTTGTTTATAAAATAAATGAAAATATGTATTTCAGATAATTTTCATAATGATTTATGTACAATTTTTATTTGTAATACCAGGGAATGCTGAACGGTTGTAAGTCAATTGCTATTTCCATTGAATTATTACATTCACATTCACAATGGTTATTGAAATTGATCCATCCACCTATATATAAAAAAAAATACGCAATCCATTGTAAATTGTTCCTGTATAGGAAGGTTCTTTTGCTTCTCCTGTAAAATTAGGTTGATTCAATTGCTTCAATTAATTATTCAAAAACTGAAAGCCTTAATAAGTGTATTTTTTTATTCTTAATTTAAGCTGATAATAATTTCGAAATATCAAATTGAATTTCATAACTGAAAAATTCTACAATTTCCGAATCAAAGTATTAAAAATTTTATTCGTTTGAATTTGAAGCGCTACAATACGAAATTTGAACCTTTGAATAATATAAAATTTAAAATGCAAGGATTTCAGAACGTTGTAAAGTAAAATCAACATGTTTTGTGTTTTCAAAATCCAACAGTTTTAAATTCAGGACTATCCAAATTTGACAGTGTGAAAAATTGCAACGTATACGTCTATGTACACTTTGAGTAATGTGAACATTGAAAACTAGAATTTATTACCAATGAACATATTCGAAATATCACTATTTCACTGTATGATAACTTCAAACCAGAATTCTGTAAAATTAAACAGTTCCGAAAAATTACTGAAACCTGTGCATATGTTTTTATATGTATATATGTGCTACTGAAACAGTGAGAAATGATTAAATCAATGTTTAAAATTTACGCCATGAAATTGAAATATTTTTAATTTGAAATAGTTTTATTGAATGCATTCAAAATAAAAAATTGTAATTTGAAAGCCTCCGAATTGGGCAATTTTCAATAACTAACAATCATCAATAATCAATAATATCCCAGGCGGAAAAATTCTATATAATTTATACATAATGTATTATGTATAGGCACTATATAAAAAATTATATATATTTTATACATAATCGGCAATTCACAATTTATATAATAGGAAAATAAAATTTCTTCATATATACCTTGTTGGACACGATTTAAGTATGTCATTGAGTTCGGACGGTATAAAGGTGCGTAATATCGGTACTCCTCCGGAAGTGAAAACGACCCCGGTGTACCTAATTATGCACCAGGTTGCTAAAAGCATCGTCTACAGGAATTTTTTCAACATTTAAACTTCGATGACAAAAAGATCAAATTATAATGTAGTTGCGCCGACCCTGGTATACCTGATCATGCACCAGGTTGCTAAAAGCATCTTCTACAGGAATTTTCCAAAGATTTAAAGTTCGTTGATGAAAAGATCGAATTAAAATGTAGTTGCGCCGACCCTGGTGTACCCGATCATACACCAGGTTGCTAAACGCATCTTCTACAGGAATTTTCTCAGCATTCAAACTTCGATGATAAACAAATCAAATTTCAATGTAGTTGCACCAACCCTGGTGTACCTGATCATGCACCAGGTTGCTAAAAGTATCGTCTACAGGAATTTTCTCAAAATTTTAAGTTCGTTGATGAAAAGGTCGAATTTGAATGTAGTTGCGCCGACCCTGGTGTACCTGATCATGCACCAGGTTGCTAAAAGCATCGTCTACAGGAATTTTCTCAAAATTTCAAGTTCGATGATAAAAAGGTCAAATTCCAATGTTGTTGCACCAGCCTTGGTGTACCTGATCATGCACCAGGGTCGGCGCAACTACATTGGAATTTGATCCGCTTATCATCGAAGTTTAAATGTTACTTGATGTCCCTTTAAATGAAAGCAATTTTATTTTCGAGCCACCCTATTGATAATTGATAAATGTATAAAAAGCTTGAGAATAAAGTAAGAAAAAGGTGAAGAACGATAAAATTCGCAGACATTGAACCTGTTTAGCATTTAAATTGACTTAAGACGACGAGAGGCAATTACTCGTTCGCCCGGACTAAAGCGGCTCAAAGAGGCTCAACTTTTGGCTCCACTGATACTTTTACAACGACTCACTTTTACTCTTTTTTTACTTTTACCTACTCACAAAAATCTCTTTCTAAGTACGTGAATGGTTCCTGATCAGTTAGGGACCTTCCATAAACTACGCTACCAATTTTGGGCTATTTTTACGGCTCCCCCCCCCCCATCTCCTACTACCCGAAAAATAATGTATCCGTTGGCTAAACACGAATTTCGCGTGTATTCTACATTTTTTCGTGGTTTCAAAATAAAATTAATGTAGATAGCATGCTGAATTCAATATACATCGCTTTAAATTTCTAATATTTCTATGGCAAAAGACATGCATTTTTAACCCTAACAAAGGCAAATGTTCAACAAAAAATGAAAATTTAACTGACCCATTGCATTAATAACTAATTAGTTGAACTTTTAAGCAAAAGAGATAAATCTTCAACCAAATAGTTGAACTTTTAAACAAAAAGTTACACTTTCAAGCCAAAAAGATGTATTTTTTTGAAGACTGTAGAATTGTCAACAAAAAAGGTAATTTTTAACCAAGGATTTTCAAGCCAAAAAGACGAATTTTTTAGAATACAGTGAAATTTTCAACAAAAAGTTAGTTTTAAACCAAAAAACATGACTTTAACAAAATGGTTGTAATTTCAACAAAATAATTAACTTCCAACCGAATAATTTAATTTTCAACCAGTCATATGAAACGATAAATGAAGGATTTTCAACAAAGTAATTTTATCTTCAACGAAAAGATTAATTTAAAAAAAAACAAGATTAATTTTAAGCCCAGAGATGTATTTCCAACAATTTACATGCATGAATTTTCTACCAAATTTCTATCTATATTTGACATTTCTATCTAATGAAAGATTAATTTCCAACCAAAACTATAATGTTAAACTTTCAGATAAAAAATTAGTCTTTTTACCAAATTAAAAATTAATTTCCAAGAACATAGTTAGATTTTCAGCCAAATAGTTTACTTTTTAAACAAATAGTATACATTTTTGAACCAAATTGTTATATTTTCAAAAAAAAAAATTAGTCTTCGAACAAGAAAATTAATGATCCTAGAAAAATACGAAGTTTCAACAAAATGCATGAATTTGGAATTTTGAATTAAAAAATACGAATCACATCTCCAAAACAGTTTAATTTTCTACTAAATTGTTCAATTTCCTACCAAAATTTTGAATTTTGAATCTAAAAATATAAATTCACAACAAAAAAAGATATTTTTCAATCAAGAAGTTGAATTATTTTCAACTGAAATGATGAATATTGTTAATGTTATTGTTTGTTTACCAGACATATTATTTTAAGTGAATAATTGACTGATAATAATTCTTTTTTGTCTACTGCTCTTAAACCAATATTTTTTCCTAAATATTGATTTTTGAATGAGATATTTGGTTCAAATATTGATTTTATTCTTAAGTTGTGAAAAAACGACTATCTAGATCTTTCAGATTGCCGGTCTTATTTCTTTACAACCCCTACAAGCGCGAAGTTCAAGGTAATTCTTATACTTGTAAGATTCGAGTTTTATCCAACATAAAAAATTATATTTTTAATGTTATGATTTTTCGACCAAATATATTATTTCGAGTAAATAATTTTGAAGTGAAACTTCTTATGGTGCACTGCGAGAAAATATTCAAATGGAGAGCGAAATGGATCTCGAGCTTGGTGGTCGCGTGGACACGCTTGGGTCCAGAGGCTTGGGGGGCATTAGGAGGAGAATGTGAAAACAATATACATTCCACATGGTAAAATCGGTAATAAATATGTATACCTTCTAAATCATCATTTTAATTTCAGAGTTTAATTTTTCAACATCCGCAAATTCGCCGCATAAGTTTCACTTCCCCCGCTTGGTCCCAGCAGGCAACAGGTTTCGTACTTTTTATGTTAATTCTTTTTGGCGTACGTTTTTAAATATTGATTTTATTCTTAAGTTGTGAAAAAATGATTCTCTAGTCCCACTGGGATCCAATCCCAGTTCTTTCGAATTGCCGGTCTGATGGTGATGATAATGATCAGACCGTCAATCTGAAAGACAAAATCGTAGTTGGTAACCCCCAGATTGTAACGCAGCTTATGGACGAACCCTTTGCTTGCACTTCGAGAAGATCCCATTTAACGCGCGCGTGCTTTCATTCTTTAAATATAGAACTATACTTCGGAAATCTCAACAAAGATGGAAGATTTCAAGAGCAGCGAACAATTCTTTCTCTTACCTCAAAGAAGTTGGATTTCTCGTTAGGAAAACTTTCAAACCTTTCGTTTCACACGAGTATTGAATTAAGACAAAAGAGAAACTCTTTTCAAGCACGTTCTTAGATAATTCCTCAAGTAGAGAGGTAGGAATTGTTTGCATCGATTTTTTTTCGCACTAATTGTAATTCTTTAAGAAGATCTTGTTCATACTCTACTTTATTTTTTCCAAAGTTTTCCAATTACAAACCTTTGCATAATTCAAGGCTCAATTCAATTCTCAATTTCCTCCCTAGTCCAGTCAATGGAAGATAAATTTCGCCTTGAGAAAAATAGCTGAAATAGTAGCATTTTTTACGCACATTGGGACAGCTTTATAAAGATAATGTAAAAGATCCTCATCCATGTTTCGCGCTAAGGGCACCATGTTTGAAAATGTCAAACGATATGAGTTTCTTAAAACTATGCCACGATTGGTTCTAGGTCAAATATGGTTATATTGAAAAATGTTCAGAATTTTGTAGTGCACTAGAAAGGTCCTATCTGTTGTACGCGTATTACCAACGGTTTGTCCAAAAAGTTTTATTAGCTGTCTTTTTTGCGATTTTTAATTAAAAACAAGTAAAATAAGACAATAATGAGAAAAGAACTTAGAAAATGGTTTAGGCGATTCGAATTCGATCTCGTGCAAATTCCTGAACAAAAAAATTGACTAAATCATTTACATTGATAATTACCAGTACAAAATTACATCAAATTCAGCATACAATTTGAGATACTTAAAGAAACGTTTTCGAGATTAAGCTCCTCTCAATTCTTCCTGATATTTGTCGAATATATTCCCAAATTTTTATCTCAGAATTATAATATGTAAGGCTTCCTTCAAAACATGAAACAAGTAATATTCAAAATTGGCCTTGAATATTATTATTTTTGCCCCAAATTTGGAAACGTATTGTAAAAATATAAAGGAACAATTGAAAGAAGTTTTAACTTCAAAAAGCGTTTCCTTAAGTGTCTCAAATCGTATGCCAAAGTTTAGGTCATCTTTTACAGATAATTTTTAATGCAAATGAGATGGTTAATTCTTTTGTTTGAAAAGTTGTATGAGATCGAGGTCGAATCGCCTGATCCATTTTGGAAGTTCATTCCTTACTATTGTCTCATCTTATTTGTTGTCAATCAAAAATTCAAACATTCGAACCTTTTTTTACACTACAAAGATTTAAACATTTTTCAACATAACTATTTTTGCTCTAGAAACAACCATTGCTGACTTAAAGAAAAAGTCATATTGTTTCACATTTTCAAACGCGGTGGCCTCAGCCTAAAACGTATAAATGAGGATCTTTTATATTGTCATCATAAAGCTATCCCCAACGTGCATAACAAATTGCTACTATGTTCGATTTTTTTCACAAATCCTTCATAGATTGGACTATCCCCTCAGAACTGTTTTTTCTTCCTGTTGCGATAAAAGAGAGATAAAAGTGGCGATAAAAGAGACGCATGCTTCTCGTTTCAAAACCTTTGGGAATAAAATACGTCCTAAAGGACCCTGTTATGTAAGAATCGAGTTCTCACTACTTACAGGAATGAAATATTGAAAAGAGGAAGAAGACTTCAATCCCAGCCAATCGCTCGCTTAGCTACATGGCGCCTGAAGCAGTATTTCCGTTTCCTTACGAATTTCGGACGTTGTTTGAACGACTTTATTAAGTATAACTATAAGAGATGGTTTATCACTCAAACCAAAATTATAATTTACAATCCAGTATATTTTTCAATGACCAACAGAATTTTTCAATCATGAAAAGATAAATAATATTTACATATCAAAATGAATTTACTAACGACTATGAGAAAATATTTATTTGTATGTCAAATATTACGCAGGATTCAACTGGAGAGTGTCAATACTAAAAAATAAACATTCAACAAAATTCAAGCTTTTTTAAATTTCCTTATTTTTTCCGTTCTGTTATGTATTACAAAAAATTGATCAATTATGCTTTCTTTTACTGGAAACCATGATCACATTTTTCAGTATTTTTTTAGTGAACCCTATTTTCAGCAAAAAAAAGTTGCAACTTCTTTCAAATGAGCAGCCAAATTGTTTCCCGTATTCATATATTTTATGCTGATAAAAATACTTCAGAAATAAATTAGATAAGTACAACTAATCAAAAATATAAATGAATCAAGTTTTTAAAATAGTGTTTTCTGTTGTTGTTTTCATCTTAAGTTGTTTTGGTGTATTTTTTGTCTGCAGAAAGTACTTGAATATGGCAAAAATTTTGCTAGTTATTTTAAGAGGTTGCAAATTTTTTGTTGGATCACCCGAGTCGAAATATAGGCCCTACTTTGACGCTCTTCACGCTGTCATTTGTAGAGGCTAAGGTTTCAAAGTAGAAGCTATTCCAATGCGATTTTTGCCCCTACTTTGGCGCTCTAATGGGCACAAATTTCCAAATCTTCCACTTGGAGCGTCCACATAGGGGCTCAGTTTTTGCTTCTACTTTAATGCTCCAAATTCTACCTTCCCGGACAAAATTAAATTATTTGACGAAAGATTAACAAGAGTAGAGTATGATGAAAACATAGCGACATTTGCGCAATATTTTAAGATATTTTGCAGAATCATTCAACAACAATTTCTTATTGAGCGTTGAAAACAACCTGTATCTAATATTGAGTAAATGAATATAAAACATAATTTTGGTTTTTTTCATTCGTCAGCAGATCCTAAGTTTTATGCAACTTAAAATGAAAACTACTATTTGTTGTTAAATGAAGATGCAAAATGTTATGAAATATGTACACAATGTCACAGTGTCCTCGTTTCACTCAACTTTTGTTAATCTTTCGTCAATTAATATGTTTTCCGAGCACTTTTATATTCCTTTCGCTGATGAGTTATAAATCCTTTTTTCCTTATAATTTTTGTATTGGAATCTTTTAAAAAAGAACGAAGTAATTATTGATATCACAAAATGAACAATTATAAACCTGTAACAGTGTGTTTCAAAAATGAACAAAGTTCTATAATGAAGTAAAACATATTATGATATGAATATCGAAGTACACATATTATATAACAGCATAAGTTTGATTATCCTGCTCGTTTTCCTTTTTTGCGATTCCACTTGTACTAATGTTGGTTTTTCGCTTTCGCAACCCATATAAATATGAACTTATTAATTATTTTTATTGTTCAATCACGTATACGTAGAAGACGTTTATACATTTTAATATTCTTCCAAAATGATAAATTTGCAATAATCTTAAGAAAATAATTATTATTACCACAATAGTACTAAGTAACAGAATTAAGTTGGGTGAAGGCCCCGTTGACTAAAAATGTTACTGTGTTGTGTTCTTAATAAAAAATATAGAATAAAAATAAAATCTGGATTTAAATCACAATTATGTTAATTTTTGGCCATGTCCTCTATCACTTTTGATCTAATGAAGATAATTATTATTTTCTTTCATATTCGAATAGCGTTTATCGTCTTCTTTCAGAATGCGATAGAGAATTTAAAAAAGGTTCAAAATGAACAAAATGGCAGCGGTTTTTCTCAAACAAGTAAAAATCGATTTTCTCAAAAAACCCAAATTTAAATATTTACCATTTTTTTTTTGAGCTCGTGCTTTGGCAATAGTTTGGCTCGCAAGGTGCTTATAAAATGCCTATCATCTTTCAGCAGAAAATTTGGAAAACATTCAGAAGAATAAAAAGTGTGGGGCTTTCAAGAAAATCTTTTTCGTTCGTTTCTTCGAATTTTGAAAACATGAAAAAATACATTTTCTGGAAAACCACACTTTTTCTATTCTTCCAACAAATTTGGAAAAGTTTCTAATCATAGAAGAAAGGCATCTTATCAGCATCATGCCAGCAAACTTACAAGATATCTTCATTATCAAAGTAAAAGTTAAAGAAATGGCAAAAAATTGAAAGTGGGTTTTTTGAGAAAATCGATCTTTCATTTTTCAAGAAAAAACCCTTTTGTTAATTTTAAACCTTTTTCAGTATTCTATCGCGCTTTGGCAGAAGACGATGAACACTATCAGAATCAAAAAGAAGATAATAAATATCTCACTTAGGTCAAAAGTTATAGAGGTTTGAAGAAAAAATTGAGTTTTTGCACGAAATTCAAGCACAAAATTTAAATACACATAACTTTTTGGGATTGTTTTTTTGCAAATCGGAAAAATACGTATCGCCTAATAACCTCCGAAAAATAACATATTTCCTCCCGAGAGATTCTGCGATTCCAAATGCGGAACCCTGCCTGATTTAAAATGGATTCGGTCGCCTGAAGAATAAAGTTAAATAGTTTCAGAATCGAATAAGAAAAAATAAATGACATAATAGGGTACAATTTTGAAAATAAATATGATTAAAGAAAATTGAAATGGCGGGATATTTTTAAAAAAATTATTAAAATGAGTTGAAAAATTTAAATATTGTCAATATTATTTATTGTGGTATTGGAATGAAAACATTATGAATTATTTTTAACAAATTCTGTAAAAAAGTAATGGAAGTTAATAGAAATAAAATTATCTTTTGATGGTTTTGCAAAAAAAATAAGTAACTAATTATGAAATAATATGTATACAAAGTATTTTTTTAGTTGAATTAAATGCAAGTAAGTTAGATTTCGAGTCATTATTATGAAAAAATGAAATTATATAGTACAATGTAAAGTAAAGTGATCTTTTTACCGCTAATAGCTGGCACTTTCGCTTCCAACTGAATTATTTTTTTTCTTTCAAATCATTTGACTTTAAAAGAGCTACTCAGCCTACTTCTCTACTTTCCTTGGGAATCATTGATAATTGAATGACATCTTGTTTTTTATCATCTATCCACCAGACCAGCGCAAACTTCTTATCTCTTGAAGCCATTTCAGATATTATTATTTTAATATTTATCACGAAAACAAAGATATTTTCTTTGACTATAACCACTAAAATTGACATTTCTACAAACTGGGGTGTTCGAGCTGGGAGGGAACAACAATGTATTTGTTACGCGAGCGCAAGCGTCAAGGCAGCGACGCCATATTTGAGCGTGAAGATTTAAAATTTCAGTTACTCTATGCGAACTGCAAAGATAGCGAAGTCAATAAATCAAAGTTAAGAATACGTCAAAGCTGTTAGATTCCAGGTCTTATTATATCGGAGAAATGTTTATTTCCTTATTTCTAACCGTGTGTCTACTTTCGGGACCATTGTCGTTAAAAACCGCCCAATCAAACAAACGGCACCTGGTGCCGACTGTAGCAAAAGAAAATATATATGAAGATAATATCAGAGATAACATTATACAGTTATAGGTACGTGATAGTCGCTACCCTATCTATTTCATAAAAAAAGTTACTCTACAGAGTAAAAAATATATCAGAGCAATTCCATTTCAAATCATCTAAAGAGTTTCAACCATTGTTGATAGTTGTGATGAAAATTCTACTATCCGTCCTCTTAGATGTTGCAAGGAAAAAACCCAAAATGATGGTTGAAAAAATCCAAAAACTTAGGAAATATTTAAAATTAAAATTTTTGGTCTTTTCTCCTTTAACTTTCATAACTTTGGTGATTTTAATTATATTAAGGTCTATTTTTTCAATTATTCGTAATAGGACGCATTTTTAGAAATATATTTTTTTTAACTGCGTCCTATTACGAATAATTAAAAAAAATGACTTTGATATCACTCAAATCACGAAAGTTTTGAAAATTTTAGAAAAGAGGACCAAAATTTTCAATTTTTAATATCCCCCAAGTTTTTGGATTAAGAAAAAAATTATTCTATCGCTGAAATCTTTGAGATGATTTGACATGGAATTGCTTATGATTACGATATTTTTTAAGAAATGTGAATAGATCGACTTTTGAGGTTAGAACTTTCATTTAAGACCCTCAATTCAACTTAACAAATTTTAAAATTACAATTCACAACAAAGATAAATATTATGAGAAAGAAAAGATAAAACATTAGTGTTGATCCAATTTTCCTCTGAAATAGATGTCTTGATATCATATCAAACTTTTTATATGATTTTTGTTAAAGAAAATTATTATAAAATGTTATACAGGGATTAAGAAGTGTTTATCGAGGAGTTAAAAAAATTATTTCTGAAATTTAGAGATTGAGAAGTGTCTAAGGAGGAGTTACAAATATACAAAAAGTTACAGAGCGTTAAAAGAGAACTTAAAAATTCTGTGAAGATTATAGAGCTTCAAAGGAGAGGTTAATAAAACTCAAGAACGTAGAGACATGCTCTGCAATGTAGGGGCTAAGACTTATGTAGAAGCAAAATAGAATGAAAATATCTTCAAGAGCGGCTAAGTAGGAGCTAGTAGAATAAGCAGCTTCAAGGTAGAGGCAATACTTCCACTTAGAGCATCAAAGTAGGGCCTATATTTCGACTCGGGCAGATATGTATTGAACATGAATTATCCCATATGGAGCAGAATATATTAAAAAAATTAATCTAAGGTGACATTTTTTACTCCCGAATATTTTTTTAAATTTGTATCTGCAAAAATATCCAAATCTCATCCAAATGTTCTGCGATGCAAAAAAAATCCACAGAATAAAAAGTTATCAATACAATCAACATAGTTTGTGAAATCAAGTTCTTCAAAAGAATGTTTTTAATTCAAAAAGATATCTAAACTGGAAAAATTCTTCAGATTGGTAAGATTTCCGTAAATTCATGAAGCTAAAAAAATTTGTAATTTAGATATCTTTTAGAATTACTTGGCTAACTTTAATTCTACGAACTATGTTACTTGTGCTGATAACTTTTTACTTGGCGGAATTTTATACAAATCGTTCCAATAATGCAACCCCCAGGTTGTCTGACTTACTAAAAAATTTCTTTTTGGGAGATTTTATCCCAGATATTCATTTGAAGGACTTATATTGAAAATTGTGTACAAAACGAATCAAAAAATCAAGTAAAGCAAAAAACATTTATGCCAATTGATGAAGAATAGATTGAATTATTCACAAAAGGAGCTGAGTGCATGGATAGTTCAAAAATATATTCGCGTTTTTTTAATTAACGGTGATTCACTATTGCGAGTCTTGATTACGAAAACATCATCCTCAAAATGGATTTTGTTATGACCCATGTCCAATTAATTGGATCAATCGACTTTAAATAATTTTTGCTTCTTTAATGTCCTAAATCACTCTTTTCTGTGAAGTATTGTTTTCAATTTTTAATAATTGTATTTGTTATGAAACATTTATATTTTTCCATTGATAAGATTCCATCTGGTCGTGAATTTCCGTCTGTTGATCTGATTATCGCATACCATAAACCCTAAAGTCTATACCAATTCGACAAGAATATAGATATCCCAAGTCGACCAAGATAAATAGTTCTAGTGGAATGAAACGATAGGCGAATTCTCGAACGGTTTTACGTAAAACGGCTGTTTCCTGATAAAGGTAGCGCGATGACTATAAGATGCCCGTAGAAACGAGAATAACGGGATTACCTTTACTTTCGTAGAATGGTAGGGGTGTAAACCTCGCCGTGCAATTTTCCGAAGGCGACCCCTTTTACGCTCGGATTTGCGACGAGTGACTTATACGGGCTCGTTAATGTTTTCTCGAAATTTATGTCCACTTTGAAGTACCAGAAAATGCGACTCTTACGCTTTTTTCATTGAATCTCCCATAACTTCGCGATATTAATCTCACATTTCACTTTTATCTTTACAACATATTGGCAAGAGTGTAAGATGGTAATTTATAGTATCACTGAAAGAATAAACTTTGAGGTAATTTGTGGGCACTCTTAAAAGTTTTATTTTACTGTGAATTTATTCAAAGTAATATTCTTCCCTCAATAACATTAGTTTGAAACAGGGTTGCCGTAGTAGAGGGAAAATCTGGAAATAAGGGAAGTCACAGATTTTGAAAAAAAAAATCTTACAAATGTCAAGGAATATCTGTAAGAAGCATCTCTAATAACTGTTCAGGATAATAAATTTGAAATTGTTTAATTTCGTTTATAAAAGATTTTGTGTCAAAAATGATACCACATTGAGATTCTGTTCATCAAATACTAATGGTCAGAGAAAATTTCGGCAACTCTGATATAATTTTCTTGACAGTAATTTATTCGTCTCATATTTTTTTATTTTCATTATTATTTTCTGAAGTTTTTCCCTGCCGGTGATTATATTTTTAGTTAAAAATTTTATTACTTGGTTGAAACTTTAAAAATTCGTATTTTTGGGATGAAAATTGAATTATTTCAGCAGTAAATTAACTTTTTGTTGTGAATTCATATTTTGGTATTTGAATTTTAACGGAAATATTTATTGGCTGAAAGTTAAGATAGTTCTTTGATGATTCGTCTTTTTGAATTAAAAAATCACCTGCTTAAGTAGGAATTTTATTTGTTTTTGGCTTGGTTGAAAATCAATCTTCTTTGTCTGAGGATTCAACTATTTTTTCAATGATTTTTTGAAATTGAAAATTCAATCACGCATTTGAAAATATGTTTTCTTTTTTGTTAAAAATAATTGTTTGAACTAAAATTGTCACATTTCAATTTTTGGTTCAAAATTAATATTTTCAGTTAAAAATTCGTCCTTCTTGGTATAAAACAAACCATCTTGGTTTGAATTTCTTCTTTTTTGTTAAAAATGCAACTGCATGGTTGAAATTAAACTTTGTGTTGAAAGGTTTGATTACTTTGTTGAAATTCAACTCTTTCGTTGAAAATATAACTATTTAGTTACAAATACATTTGTTTTTGTTTGAAGCTGAATCTTTTCATTTCATTTCAAAATTCGACCATTTGTTTCAAAATTTACCTTTGTATGTTGTAAAATCAACTATTTCGTTGAAACTGCAACGGTTTCTGGTCGAAGTTCAATCTTTTTTGTTTGAAAATTCTACTTTGTATTTTTTTAGTATTTTTTTTGTTCAGTTAAACATTTAACTATGTTGTTGAAAGTTCAATTATTTTGTAGAAATTTGAACTCTTTAGATAAAAAGTTAATTGTTTGATTGAAAATTCGTCTGCTTTTGGTTAAAGTTGAATATTTTTTGATTAAAAAGTTAACCATTTGATTGAAAGTTCATTTTTGTGTTTGAAAATTCAACTATTCGGTTAAACGTTCAACTATTTATTGAAAATTTGTCTTTCTTGCATTAAATTCAAACTACTTGGTTGTCTATACAACTGTTTGGTTAAAAATTAATTTTCTTGTACTGACAATTCAACTACTTGGCTGAAAGTTCAACTATTTTGTCGAAAATTCGTCTCATTTCAGACAAATTTCAACTATTTAGTTGTAGATACTAATGTTTTTTTTACTGAAAATCAACTTTTTTGTTGAAAATGCCTCTTCTCGGGCTTGAAAGTCAACAGTTTTGTAAAACATTCGATTTTTTACTCTAAAAATTCAACTATTCGCTTCAAGCAGCGACGTTTTTTGGTAGAAGTTTATTATCTTTATTTAAAAATTTGACCATTTCGTTGAAAACTGATCTTTGTAGGTAGAAAATTTAAAGATTTGGTTAAAAATTCAACTATTTTGTTGAAAATTCAATCATTTTGTTGAGGAATCAAGTATTTGGTTATACATTCAACTATTTTCTTGAAATTTTCTATAAATTAATTTGATATATTTAAAGGGTCTAGCCGGATAAGATAGTCAAATCTGCCTTGTAGGGAACCTCTATAACTAAATACATCCTCATATTCGGCATGTATAGAAACCCCTTTTCCTAGATTTTCAGACCCCTAGATCCCCATGGGGCAACATGGGACACCATTGAGTGCTGGCGAGTTTTTTTGCAATATCTCAGTCAATTTTTGAGCTAGAAAAAATTTAAAAGAAGCAAATTGTAGGGTTTTTCAAGCCCCATAAACCTATGAAGCCGAAACAAATTTTGGCGCGAAATTCAAATTTTTACAGCCATTTGAAAACTTCAAAAATTTTTATATCGGAAACAAAGACCGACTCCTCGCTAAAAAAAAAATTATGTTATGTATTTTTGGCTCAGAAATTCCTGTGATTTTTTTCAGATTTTTAAAAGTGGTGGAACGACCTCAAAAAAAATAAAAACCACTAAAAACCGCGTTTTTTGCCTCTAGCTCTTTCTACATAATTCCTGCGATGAAACCAATCACACCATCGTATTCTACGTAAAAAAATACAACGAAAACGTGTATTAATTTTTTGAAAATAATTTTTGGCAGCCCTTCAAAAATTCAGCAAATAAAAACGATGAGCCCGGCTCACATGCAGTGCAGACATTCCAGATTTTTACATCGTCCAATTGCAAGGGAAACCCAACGTAGAATACAATGGCACAATCAGTTTCATCATAAAAATCATCCAGAAAGCGTCAGAAGCGAAAAACTACAGAAAAGTTCGGTTTTTGGACACTTAACGCTTTATATTATATATAATAATATATATAATATTATCATTAAGGTCTACCAACATTTATTTCCAAAAAAATAATACACGTTTTTGATGTATTTTTGTACGTGTAAATACGATGGCGTGGTTGGTTTCATCGTAGGAATTATGTAGAAAGAGCTAGAGGCGAAAGACCACTCAAAAACACCGTTTTTCGGCTCTAGTTCCTTCTAAACAGATCCTACGGTGAAACCAACCACGCCATCGTATTTACACATACAAAAATACATCAAAAACGTGTATTATTTTTTTGGAAATAAATGTTGGTAGACCTTAATGATTGAGATTTTTAACGTCATTTTTGCAATAAGGAAATCTAAATGTATGAACTGTGTTACAGAGCCCTCCCAAATAGCCATACACCCCTGAGGGCCAGGTGACTGAGCGGGAGGCTCACTGATGGGAGGCTTATCGTTTTATTTATTGTCACTGTGAGTCGGGTCGAATGATCTTACTTGCTCAATTTGTGAAGGTCTATTAAAATTAATTCAGCAAAAGAAATACATAACTCCTGATATATTTTTTCTAGTAGAATTCGATGGCGCAATCGGATTCATCGTAATATTTTTCTATAAAGCGTTAAGTGTCCAAAAACCGAACTTTTCTGTAGTTTTTCGCTTCTGACGCTTTCTGGATAATTTTTATGATGAAACTGATTGCGCGATTGTATTCTGCGTTGGGTTTCCCTTGCAATTGGAAGAAGTAAATATATGGAATGTCTGCACTGCATGTGAGCCGGGCTCATCGTTTTTATTTGCTGAATTTTTGAAGGGCTGCCAAAAATTATTTTCAAAAAATTAATACACGTTTTCGTTGTATTTTTTCACGTAGAATACGATGGTGTGATTAGTTTCATCGCAGGAATTATGTAGAAAGAGCTAGAGGCAAAAAACGCGGTTTTTAGTGGTTTTTTTTTTTTTTTGAGGTCGTTCCACCACTTTTAAAAATCTGAAAAAAATCACAGGATCAATGGTGTCCCATGTTGCCTCATGGGGATCTAGGGGTCTGAAAATCTAGGAAAAGGGGTTTCTATACATGCCGAATATGAGGATGTATTTAGTTATAGAGGTTCCCTACAAGGCAGATTTGACTATCTTATCCGGCTAGACCCTTTTAATCTAAATTGTTTTATTCCGTTTATCAAAGAATTTCTCTTTCATAAAAGACTCTATCTTATCAATGTCACACGACTAAAATGCTGGTCTTTGGGTATCAATGGTCTGAGAAAATAGAAAATTGGTCAGGAAAAAATCAGGTAAAAGGCTAAGTATTTTGAAGATGAAGTTTTTCGGGCACTCTGTTGAAAGGATAGTAGAATCTCATTAAAACTCCATGCAACTGCTCTTTTGAATTTTAGTTCTTTGTGCAGTCCCTGCGGTAAAACGAAGTAATATCTATGCACACGTCCTTCAGACTTCCTCAGCAAAGAACAAACTCTAAATATCCTTTTTCTCTTCTGTCTGAAACAAAGACTCTCTTTACAAAGGCTCATCGTACTCTAAAGACTATTCAGCAAATTTGGTAAATTTGGTACTCTTAAAGAATGCTATGAGAAAAATAAATGAAAGTAATCAAGTAATGAGTAACAGAAAAAAAGCGAAGACGAAAAATAAAATCAAACAATGTGCTACTTTTCTGTATGACTGAAGAGGAAAAAAACGATAACATGAAACTTAACAAATGATTTTTGAATAACTATTGTATTTACTGAAAAAATATGAAAGAGAGCAAAATATGTATCAAAAATTCTAACTTCAGTCATCAGACGCTTCGAATCTGGGTTATTAGAGTCCTGTACAACTGAATGCTTGTCTCATATTTGTGAATATAACTAACCTTTACAATTTGGTGAAAGCAAATGTAACACCTTCAGTTTACAATATCATGCCTTAATAGTCGGCCAAGCTCTGCAATTGTTTTGTATTCGCTTGAGAATACGAGCATTTGACAACATGGTAATAATAGAGAATAACGGACCTACAAATACATGTATATGAATAAATGTGTCGTCTGTCAGCGCATGTATAAGATATAAGCTTAAAGGCGAGAAGACGCCAAGTTGGGCTTTCAGTGGACGCAAACAAGTTGGGGTGAAGGCGGATGGAACTAAATTAGCGCTAACGATCCGAAGGGGTGAATACAAATTTCATACTTCTTAGTGAAACTTTGTCCACCTTACCAAAACCCAACGCCTTATTAGAACAATACTTCTCAAGTCAAATGACTTTGCATGAATCAATAAGAATTTTTCAACAATATACTAAAACTAATTTATTTTTCAGTAGCTAACTTGTATTCATTGATAGTTCTTAATTAATCATGAAGTATTTCTTACTCTTTTATTTTGATTGAAGATAAATGTTTAGAAATCAATTGAAAGGAAATCTTTACACCTAACCTAAAATCTTGTGGAATACCTTAAAATATTTTAAAATACTTCAATACTCGATAACAATTTTTCTGATACCTTGAGGTCACTAGAAATATGTTCAGAATCCCTTGAGATCTCATGAAACCACTTGAAACATTTAGAAGTTTTCATAATGTCCTGTGAAATATTTTGGAACCCATTGACAACTTGTACAAATTCGGTAAGATCTCTCTAAATCCCTTCAAGTCTTCTAAAATCAGTTTGAATTCATAAAAATCACGTGAAATCTTTCATAGGCAATGAAGTATCGAAATATTCTTGGAAATCCCTTTAAATATTCTTGAATTACTTGAAATTCTTCGGAAATCTGTGAATACTTCGAAAATCTCTCAAATCTTTTTAAATACTTTGCAATTACTAAAAAAATCTTTTAAAATCTTTCGAACTCCCTTCAGATTTTCTTTTTAATCTAATTTAATTTACAGATATCCCCTACAAAAGTATGTGAAATCTTGTAAGATTTTCCTTATTGTCTCTAAAAATGATTCGAAATCGCTTGAAATATTTTTAAATATCTTAAAATCTCATAAAATTCTTTGTTATATTTTTAATTGCAACAACAAGGAAATATTTTGCCATTATAACGATCACAAATTAAATTAACAGCAGTTGTAAACAAATTAAAAGTTTGCAGCGGAATTCATTTTTAAATTTCGAATTCAATCAATTAATTAATTTTAAGTCATTCAAAAGCCAGTCAGGGCTTCAACAACAATGAGTTCTTTTAATTTAAAATAAAAATATTGTAGTCTCGACGCAAGAAGTTTTAATCGTTCTTAAGTGGAACTTAAACAAGCTATCAAATTTCAACGATCAATATTCAACAATTGTAACTTGGAAACGTTACAAAATAAATAATTTGAAACGTTAAAAAATAAATTATTCAAAACTTTCACATTTACAATTAAATAATATTTAATGAGGTCCGTGAAAATTTTTTGAGCATTGGTGAGAGGAGCTGCGGAGGGACGTGCGGTCTTCACTCAGGCGTGACAAAACAGAGAGAGAAACAGGATTGAGACAAGAGAGGAGAAAGACAAAACAGTTCGGGGTCCCTAGATTGTATTCCGTCAGTCCCAAAACCGGCATACAATCCAGGTTTCACTGAAGTTTAAAACTTAAATTTTGTAAACTGAATAAATTCAGTTTGAAAGCGGACAAAATTAAATTTGTATAATTAGATTATTTAATAATTAATAAGTTTTAATAAATTTTACCTTATTTTAATTTGAAAAATGTTTTTTCAACTCAAATAATTCTCAATCCTCTATTTTCCACACTGAACAATTCTTTAATTGGAATCATTATATTTTATATAATTTAAATGAAATATTTCCTATTGCACAATTAATAATTCTATGATCCTAAAAATTAAAGAATTGCACTCAGGTACAGTAAGTATTTAAACTAAAACTGAACGAATTTTGAAGTATTGGTAATTTTTAAAAACCGAATTGAACTACTGGTATTTTTACCTTCAAGTTAACTCAATTACAAATTTGAAAAATAAATATTTTCTTCATGTAATTTTCTATTGAATAATTATGTCCAAAAATGACATTTTTTTGTCTCCTGAATGTTTCTGGTAATGTTAAATTGATTTTTGAACCTTGATCCTATATCTGGCAACAAAAAGGCTTCATCGCGTTAATTTCTTAAGAATAATTTAGTTAAAATTTTCACAAAAACACCCTCTTCGCCATATTTGAATGTCCGTTCGAACTCAACAAGAGATGGCAGAACCTTCTACTTGAGCCCAAATTAAAGCATAAACCTTCAACTATAACTTTAAATATTGACAAGAAGAACACGTTCGGGCTGAAACAAATTCAATTGAAAGGTGCTTGCATATAGGATTATTTGATTGATTATACAGAAACTTTCTAGACCAAATTTAAAATCATCTCCAGAACCCTTTTTGAAAAAAGTTTATTTTTGTTTCTATAAATTATAAGATGTAGAATTTGCATATAAGTTGGTGGCAAAAGATGTTTAATTTATTTTAAAATTTTAAATAAGTATAGCCGAAACTGAATTTTCCGATTTGAGATTATGTTAAGCGATATACTGAAATAAAAAAAATTAGTAGTTATATTGAAAGCTTGACTTTTAAAACTTTTATCATCAACTTTTATTCAAATTTTGCATCTCACAAAATTTAAAAACGAAAATTCACTTTTTTCAAAGAAGGAACTAGCGATGACTTTGAGTTTGGTTCGAAAACTTTCGTGTGTTCCCATGGAACTATAAATAAAAAAAATCTGCCCGCTTCGCGGGCACATTCTCATCGCGCGCTTCGCGCGCGGCTCGCTTCGCTCGCAAGTTTGAGCGCGCGACTGTTGGATCTCGCGCTTCGCGCTCGATCATATATTTATCTCGCGCTTCGCGCTCGATTATGTATTCACCTCGCGCTACGCGCTCGGGCGGATTCACATCGCGCTTTACGCTCGATTCCGCTAGATCTTTGAACCTCGTGTTCGACTTCGATGAAAAGAAAAAGTTTATTTTTAAATATTAGAAAATTATCAAAACCTCTACATATGAAGTGATTGTTAAATTTGTTTTTATTTTAGACTGAAGAGGAAATTTATTTACTCAAGGTTCTATCGACCTTAAGGAACACATTCTCATCCAGATACTCGCGCTTCGCGCTCGATATTTGATTTCAAATTCCTTTGAACCTTTCGTTCCACGCTCGGTTCTGTGCACCGTATAATAGAAACAAAAAAGTTTGAGCGCACTTACGGCGCGCGATTTGGGCGTCGCGCTTCGCGATTTGTATTTGATTTCAAATCAAGAATAATTATATGAATTAAGCGACAAATTTTATTAGTTAAAATGTTATTTTTTTGAATATATTCTTACAACGAAAATGGATTTTTCCAAAGTTTTCCAAAAATTTGATTTCTTTTACTGTCAATGTTATTTTCACGAATAAAATAAAAACTACGCGTCCTATCGAAACATGATGGATAACAAATTTGTACCTCTTCTTTGAATGAACAAATGTTGTCTTCGTCATGTTTTTCGTAGCTTGTGTTATTCGTCTAAAAATTTATTTTTTCTATTTTCAATGCTGTTTTTTATAAATAAAACAAAAACTACGAGTTATATCAAAAAGTGAATAATAACAAATTTGTAGATCTTTTTTAGGTGCATAATTTTGGTCCAGTCATCTTTTGTCGTATCTTGCATAGTTTCACAGCAAAATGGAATTTTTGATTTCTCATTATTTTGTTGTGCGATCAGAATTTGAATTTTTTATTTTTTGAAAAATTCAAAAAGTTATTATGAAAATATTGTAAGGTGTTCAAAAATCAACGTTTTTCTTCTCTTGACTTTTTTTCATAACGTGCGTTTTTCGGCTTAAAATGTTCATTTTCGTTTGTTTTTTGGAATTTTGAAAATGCTATAACTCTGGTAATTTTTTTTTATCTGAAATAGTCATTAGGATATTTTTTTACTCTTTTTGCTTGCTACTAATAACCGTCCATAGAATTTCCAAATCTTCAAAAAAAGTGTTCTCAAAAATTTTCAAAATGTGCTCACTTTTTGAATTTTCATCCGAAATTGCTGGTTAACGAACTTGTTCTTTCTTTCTAGGCCCTAAAAAAGTGTGCCAAAGCACAACCCAATCTGATTATTTTTTCGAAAGTTATCATGCCTACAGACAGACAGACAGCCAGACAGACACCTTGATAAAAACCTTTTTTTCTGGCTCAGGGGGTCTCAAAACGTGGAGATTTGATGAAAACCGACCAAGTCAAATTTTACATAAAACCAATACCTTCTCATTAGAATGAGAATGTAAAAATCCCATATGCAAGCACAGGCATAAATGTTGCCAGATTCTAAATCAGCCTCCAAAAATTTATCAGGAATGATCAGAAACATTCCGGAGACAAAATCGTGCAGGACAGTATGATTTCAATTTTATAAATTAAAAATTCTATTTCTAATCAGATACTTAAAATAATAAGTTGTGAATTTGGTACATATTTCTTAAATTAAAATTGTGATAATGTAAAAAGTTTGAAACTGAAATATTATAAATTGCGTCATTTTGAATTTAGAAGAGTTTGTTTCGAAAATTACGTTTTCAAAGTTATTTTTTTAGTAATTTACAAATAGCACGATGTCACAGATCAGAAAATAATATTTATGGCAAGCGCCCCTGTGTCTTTTTTCTGTGTTGAGTTAAATATTTATTTATAGAATAGTTCAACGCGCTTCGGCTTGGCAAAATAAAATTCGACCTTATTTGTGTATTGATTGTTAACATAATTTTATTTTATTTTTATCAGTAATCTTTCTTCTGAATGTTGCAAAAACTAAAGCAAACTGCAACATCACTGTGATTCAATACATCATCTTTATGATCTGTAAGATCTCAAGAAATTCAACAATTGTATCAACTAAGAACTAATGCGGGAATTAAAGTTGAAAAATTATCGTTTAAACGAACATTAACATGAGCAACAAAAATTTAATTAGAACTATATTTTTCTGAAATAGATTCGTCTACTTAGTGGCTTCACTTTGCTAATATAGGACTTTCTCGATTTGCGTTTAAGTTGGGCGAGTCATGGTTCATTACTCATCTTTCACGTCAACCCTGACCTGGCTTACACCATAGACCAAGTATCCGGAGCTGAAGCTGCATGACAAGGCTTTTGTTGGCGATGCATGCAAAAGGAAGTGGTGTGTATACGCGCTGAGAAATCAATGAACAGCATCTGCTTCTTTTGATGATATCCTTTTCCTCATAAAAATAAAGCCTGATAACATCGCTTTTCAACCACCAGTGTTCAACTGTAGAATCTTTCGTTTCTAACAACGCCTGATTATTGTTCCCTTCCTCAATTCTGAAGTACCCCGTACAAAATGTATGGAAAAAACTCTAGGGTCAAAGTTTGGTGAAGTTCGGTTTTTTTACTTCAGGTGATGCTTATCAAAAGTTTTTATGAGAAAATTTCATCGAAAGGCTTTTTCTATATATTTTATGCGAGGTCCTTTTCCACAGTTAACGGAAATACAATAAATAACTAATCCTTGAACCGTTGCAAAAATTTGTGTGAGCATTTACTGGCAATAAAAGGACTACAAACAAAGAGTTGATTCTGAACTCAGTATTTCGAAGAAAAATTGACTGGAATCATTCTATCAAGAGGGAAAGTCCACAGTCGAAGATGGACTGGCAAGCAGCCAATCGGGTGACCCAAATTTGTTCGAGGCGATAGTGGACGATGCACACATATATAAATGTTCGATCTATGTACACAAAAGGTGGATGAGCATTGGATTTTCGAAATTCGGAAACTTCTGAACACAGGAAAACGCCGATTCAGTGTTGTTTTGAGTTGCAAAAGAAATGAGACACCGGAGAATGAGAAATGAGAAAACATAAAAAGAGTAAAGCTGAAGTAGTTTCAGAATAATAAAACCTTCAGGAAATATTTATTCTGTATATTGGAATGTGAATTTCTGTGGGAAAGGAACGGTTAAATTAGTTTCAAGAATATGGCTGACCGATCCTGCATTGTTCTGCTTGAACAACTTTTACTATTATTCAAACTCTTCAGAAGATGCATACATTGAATTTTAGAATGAGAATTTATTTGGAAAAGGAATAATTAAATGACTTTCAGGGATATGGCTGACCAATACCACATCGTTCTACTTGAAGATGTAAAAGTGCATTTAAGAATTATATAAACGTGTATTATTATTTACACTCTTCCTGGAATACATATTTTTCATCTCTGAATGAGAATTTCTGTGGAAAAGGAGCAATTAAGTGAGTTTTAAGGATATGACCAACTATACCATCTTAATCTACTTAAAATCTAACAATTAAATTATTGAATTATATAAGCTTGTAGCATTATTTAAATTCTTAAGAAAATACATACTTTGTATTTCGGAATGAGAATTTTTGTGAAAAAAGGAATGATTGAGTGACTTTAGGGGAAATGAATGACGAAATCCACCTTGTTTTGTTTACACATTTAAATTGAAATAATGAATTTTATAGGCTTGTATCATTATTTGAACTGCATAGAAAATACTTACTTTGAATTTTGGAATAAGAATTCCTTGGAAAAGGAACATTTGAGTTATAGCTGGACAAGACCTAATTGTTCTGCTTAAAATCTGAAATTAACTTAATGCATTATATAAGCTTGTAAATCATTATTCGAACTCTTCAGAAAATACATACTTTGTTCTTCAGAATGTGAATTTCTGTTGAAAAAGGAACGATTAAGTCAGTGTCGGGTTTGTGGCTAGCCAATACCGGAATGTTCTACTTAAAAATCTAAAATTGAATTGATGCTTAATATAAGCTTGTAAGTTCTTATTTAAACTCTTTAGAAAATACACACCTTGTCTTCAGAATGTGAATTTCTGCGAAAAAACTAACGATTGAGGGAGTTTTGGGGGTATGGCTGGATAAAACGGCCTCGTTCTACTAGACAAATCTAAAATTGGCTTGAATGAATTGTATATCTGTGAAAACAGAAACGATTACAAATGAAAGTTTCCAGGAGATGAATGGACAAATCGTCCTTCCTCTGCTTTAAATTATAAAATTGTATTAATGAATTGTGTGAAATTGTATTATTACTCTCACTTTTTATAAAATACATGCTTTGTATTCTGGAATGTGAATTTCTGTAAAAAAAGGAACGATTACTGAGGACAGTTCCAGAGAGATTATTGACCGAATGCACCTTGATCTACTGCTAAATATAAAATTCTAAGAATGAATTTTATAAACTTGAATTGTTGTTTAATAATATCACGTAATTTATCTCTTTGGGGTTGCTTAGTACATTCGAACTGCAACGTAAAAGTTACTGGTTTTTGGTCTGGTCCCCTAGTGAGAATGGGTAACGCAATTCCGATGTTTATGCACTTTCTGCCTGTTTTACGACTCACCGTGACTGTCAAATTTATAGGTGTGATGTCAGCTACTGGTAGACGTTTCGTGAGAAAATTCGTACAATAATGTCTCTAGCGCCATAAATTCTTCTAAACGCATGGAACAGTTGGGGTTGTAGCAATTGTATGCAACACATAATACAAATAATAAAAGTCCATACACTATGTGGAACAATGGGATTCAAACCATTCTTTTTCAAAATTTTCTTTTAAATTATGTATATTTTTTTCAAGCGCTGTTTCGTGCAAACATATAGACCTTAATTTTAATAAAAATATTTAAGAAATTAAAAGGTAGTTTAGTTTACTTTAGCTACTTTAGCGGTATTTGAAATGAGTTATGTTTATGTATACTAAACTAATAAAAACGGAATCACTTAACAGAGTGCATTAAATGTAATAAGGCTTTATTCTCCTTTATCCGCAACGAGGAATAGGATCGCAAGGAATAAGACTGGGGAGTTTTACGATCTTCGTGAATCTCCAGAAATGTTCAAGTCCGTCATAAAGCGTATAATTTTCTTCAAATAAAGTTTCGCCATTTTGTCCACTAAAGGGGAAAATATAATGATAATAAAAGGAAAGGTCTCTGGTTATCACTCACAGCTTCAATTCCTTAAGCGATTTAATTCTCGACTTCTTGAAATAAGGCTATCCTTTCGCTGAGATTTTCCATCTTGATAACTAAAACATTTTTCTCATCTCGAGTTATTTGCAAGGTCAGTAGACATTCCTGGAAAACCAAGAATAGTGAGTATATCTGTACATCTTTAATAATAATTCGAGATGGAAATTCCTTTTCAGAACGCCAGTGGTGCATCATTGCCCATGAAATATCGGGTCACAATATCGTTTTCGAGGGGGAAAATGAATTACCTGTATTATTCTTAACATTAGCACGGAATGAAAGGACAAGTGTGTCGCTTTTGTGGATAAAGTGAGTTAATGTTCAAGTAGAGGTTGAAACAGGTAGGAAATGCTCCGTTCGATAACATCCGTATTTAATTAAGATGCAGTCGCTAGATAGGATGCTAAGTGGTATGCCATGGTTGTTAAGATCCTTTTGACTGTCCGTTGTCGATCTAACAGCATTCCCCGGCAATTAATAACAAGCTTATCTTCGAGCTAACAAATTTACGTCTACTGTGACAATATAGTGACACATTTCAAAGTCCGTTTTATACTAGAGCACGTAATAAATAGGGCAATTATCTTATATGAATTTTTCATTAATGATGAAAGGTTTCATTACTTTTGAAGATGAACTATCTTCTACCTTATACAGGTATTGCTTATTAAAAATTATTTCCAAGTTTCTACTAAAGCACAGGGAGATGAAAAGTGCTTCTTTTCTTCCAATAATATCCAGTCTACCATTTTTGTCCCGGTTAAAATTTTGTTTTAAATTACAGTTGAGTGACTTTGGAAGAAAACGGTCTTAATTGACTTCATAATTTCCTTTTATGTACGTATCTATTAGATTTTCATAGAAAGTATGGGAAATATTAGGTTTCTCGAAAAATAATGATTTACTCATCAAAACCAGTTTTTCTATATTGCAAATTGTCCTAGATCAATGCAGAGTTACTTATAGAACACAAATAATTGAATTCTTAGCTTATTTAATTATCATAAACTGATTCTGGACGAAGATGTTTGCCTCTAGATATTTTTTAACGGAAAAATAATGTTTTGTCACACTGTTCGAAAATTTGATTATAATTATTTAAATCGAATGCTTGAATTACGGTAAGAGGTGGCATGTCACGTATTGTAACTTATAATACAAGATTCTACATACTGTATTTTTGTTAATTCCAGTTCAATCTTACTTAGGCCTTATAGTCCGTATTGAAAAATGCAATTTTTTTAGGGTTTATTAGCCCCGGGCAGAAACTCTTATAGCTTCAGTCAGGTGTCCGTTAATCTGTCCATCCGTCATACTTATTTTCCGAGGAGAGAAAGTAAGGGGAGGGGAATGTAGGTGGATTAAGGGAGGGAAAGTATGGGAAGGGGAAGTTTGAACGCCTTAATCAACGACTTGTAACATTATCCTTTTCTAACGTAGGATTCATTTTGTTTTCTAAATATTCTGAGTTTTATCATCAGTGCATTTCGCTGATTTTAATAAAAAGATTTCGAATTTACTAAAAACTGTATACATTTTTAATAATAGTAATGTTGCATCTCAAACTTCAATCATTTTCAAAGTTTTGACGATGAAAATTTAATTTTGAATGAAACATATAGGAATGCAACCATGCACAGCAAAGTCGTTATCGGAAAACTAAGTTCAAAGTTATTACAATAAAAATTGCATATACTAATTTAAAAAATCCTAGAGCTTAAATTCTGATGAATTAGGATAGTTTCTTTGACACAAGTTTAAATGATAACAGATAATCCTTTAAGAGTGGTGTCCCTTTAATGATGCGAAGCCAATTTAAAATTTTGTCTTGAATGACAAATGGATCGAGGAGAGACCAAGCCCGAATCGCCTTGTAGAGGCTCAAGTAAGAAGTCCATCGGTGCTGATACCGAAATGAACATATTAGGTGCATCGGACCCACTCTATCCCCACTTATTAGCTGATGGCGCATGCAAACGATCGTATGATCGAATGAATTCGCGAATCATCCCTTCACTCCACCTGCTTGTACTCTTCTGAGTTGGAGACGTATTAATATTGATAATCGACCCTCCATTTACGAATTAATTATAATTTAATTCCAATTTTATTCTAAATTATGAAACTAGAACGGTCCGTCTCAGTCTTGAAAGGCTACGTAACTCTTCCTTGTAGACGTTCGGCGCGTACTTTGACTAATTTTCACTTTGCACATCAATATTTTTTAATACGCAAACATATAACTGTTCATTGACAAGTCAGAACTTTAATTAACGATTATACCAGTACAATTTCCAAATATAATTGACAGTTGAGATACTGATTAAGACCTAAAGACATTTGGATAATGCTGGCTTGAGACGTGTGAACAGATACACACCTATAAAGCAGGATATCAAAAGATTAAGGAAGATTATGACTTAGTGAGAGAACAAAGCATGTTTTGATTTCGGTTATGTGGTTGCTGGAAAGTACGGCTGTAATGTTCAGAAAGAGCTGGGTGCGAGTAATAGCAACTCCAGATTCTATGGAATTGATAGGAAGGAGTGAGAAGTACAATCATTGTCCTCGAAATATTATTGACTTCGCATCCTCTTATTTCTAATTAACGACTCAATCACTAGCCACCAGTATATCGATTTCGAGAATAGTTTCTTATTTTCTTCTTTATTCTTCGATTGAACACCTTATTTTCTATCTCACATATCTTATTTCCCTCAAACATGGACTCTCGAAAATATGTTCATGACATCAACTCTTACTAATGAGCTAATGTTTAAAATGACCTAATTTCATTTTTAACTTTTTCGGATCGAACCACTTAAGGAGATTCAATCATGAGTTGTTTCCTCAAGAGCTCTCTGGACTCGAAAATGGTAAATAATTAATTCAGAAGCGGTACATGTCTCAGAAAACTGGGCAAATAAAGTCGAGAAGTTCCTGCTTTCAAGAAACAACGTTTAAATAGGGAAGTAGTTTTTCATCAAGAAGCACCAGAACCGACCTGGCTGATAAAATATACCTGAGTTAACTCGAACTGCACAAATAGTGAATTCATCCATTTTCATTTTTACTGTTTGACTTCAGTTGTTAAAGCTTAAAAGCAGGTTGACATAGTTTAGTTTCTTTTGTATTTTTCCAATTCAATACTCCCGGGAAGCATGCTCTTTAGAAGACTCACAATTGAAAATCAATTTTGAATTAAATTTTCACGAAATCAGGGTCAAGGGGGTCTTTGGCGTAGTTTAAGCGTTTCTGTAGGGGTTGGGGATACTACGTTAGAAACATACGTATAATTCTACCTGTTGCAATATAAGCTTCAATATAAGCTTCCTCGAGCCTACTTGGAACGAGAAAAGATTCGAATAGCTTATAAACAAGTATGACTTGCAACTTATACGAAGCTATTGTACAGAGCAATCCACTATAGAACAATTCCTACTCTGAGTACTGCCCTCCACATATAAATCCTCACATTCATATAAATAAATACCTCATATATTCACAAAAATTTCAATGAATACCCTCCAAGTACCCTTCGTAGAAAAATGAAGTATGTTTAATTTTCAAACCTACTAATGATTAAAGATGCAGCTCATTGATGGTTAATCGTTTTTTCAAAATAACTGCTTTTTGGATTCATAATGTTTCTGAGCCTTTTTGTTCAAAAATAGAATTTTTGCACAGATTGACTTGATGATATTGTGTTTCTAAAATTTTACTCACAAAATTTATTTTAATTTACACTAACCTATTTGTCAAAAACTGATACCACTGAATATAATTAAGCAGAGAAAAGAGTGTTTCAATTAAAACTTTGTGTGGGCTTGCAAGCTGACAAACAAATATTTGGCATTGGTCTCAATTAATCAAATGTAGTACATGGTTAATCAATACAACTGAAAATGCTGATTGGCACATGTTTGCTTCATTTAACTTTTTTTTATTATTTATCTCTATTTCAGAACAACCTGAAGTATATTTGCATGATGACTTTCTGCAAAGTGCAATGAGAGTTTTAGTTAATTTATGCTTCGAGTGAGCCTTTCATAGCATTCGTTGTATTGTCTATTGGACTTAATCACCTAGGAGTTTGGTATGCTCTCTGGCTTCCTGCCAATCGAGTGTAATTTCAATCATAATTTCCAGGCTGTGCAGCTTTTATCATAATTGGCTCGTATTCTCCAGTGAAGACGTAGAAATGCAAACAGGACTACGGAAAGGCCATATCGTCTAAATATGGATGTGCAGCAGAAGGTAGAAAGATAATTCGACGCAAATGGAACCCCGTCTATTGCACGGCATATATTCTTAGCTTATTCCAGTGTGATATTTATTTTGATACTAAACGCAACAAGTTGTTTGGCTCTTAAAGTTTCATGTATCCTTCATTTGAACTTTTCAATTTAGTTTTCTTACAATGTTAACTAATTCAATCTTAATTGTTTCATTTCCATGTATCTGCTTATTAACTTTTACGGATCTAAATACAATATACTTTCTTAGTCTGCTGTAAAGGATATAACCGTCATTTTTGATACTACAGAACTGTATATCCTCCACTTTATCAGTCTATGCTTATCTTCTCTCGAATTCTCAGGACAACCCTGCACTTCCCTGTTGTTATAAGTAAAGGAGAAGCACTGCGACTCGACAAATATCACCTTAGGGATACTAATAAGAAAAGATGATTTAATACCCTAATACTGGGAAAAAATACTCTATGGGCGTAAATTATTCTCCAGCTGCGTCGGTTGCCAACAAAGTTAATCTGGAATTCAGGTCTGTCTCGCTATTCTTCCTGATTGAGGAATCATCTAATTGTATCTCTAAATTAGGGGATTCTCTGCGCTCTATAGAAATTGTGTATATAGATAGAATTCACTAATAATTTACTATGCATATTAGAGTATTTACATAAGTGTTCGCAAAACTTGCACTACATTTGAAAAAATATCTTCATTACAGATTACGCTCTTCGCTAATGGATAAAACGATTTTGTTGTGTCAGTCCTCTTTTCCAACCTTGCAAGTTTGATTGGAATTGACGTCGAATAGTGCCCCAAAGTGCTATAGATTTTCGTCGTCATGGTCATTAGGTCTATAAATGTTAATAAATTTATTCCATGAAATTTGAAACAATACAGATTGCAAGTAATTAAGGTTTATGGCAACGGCCATACCACGCTGGAAACACCAGTTCCCGTTAGATCACTGAAGTTAAGCAGTGTTGGGCGCGGTTAGTACTTGGATGGGTGACCGTTCGAGAATAATACTACTGCGTTGCTGTTGGCGGTCGTGGGTGTGGTGAGCCCACACTTGTAGTTATTTACTACAAGAAACTATCCACCTAGAAACACTACCCGAAGCGGGTAGTTGTCACGCCTACCCCTAGAGGCTCGCCGAAAGGGAAACGGCTTAATGGTATAAAAAAAAAAAAGGTTTATATTGAAATGTAATGAAAACTGATTGAATATCAAAGTAGATTTTAGAAACACCATTGATCACGTAAGTCAATCTGAAGTTATTTAAGTTGGATGTTAAATCGTTTTACATAGGTGAATTTGAAAGAAATTCGGCTTCTTCAGAACAGCCTCTATAACGAGGTGGCTGTCGCAGATTCACCTCGTTGCCTTTCCCTGCCATATTCATCAACCCCTAGAAGACACAGGGAATGCAAGAATTTCTTGCTGCCATAATTCCTGGATTTTGCACTCACGTATCATTAGAAGTGGCCCGGATATCTAATTTTCGTACCTCCCTGATATCTCTGTTATGAATATGTTCTGAAATTTCGAACATTGTTCACAGTTAACATCATTTTTGCATGATCCCTCCGTCTCCCCTATAAATTCAATTTTTGATTTTTCAATTTTTAACCTAATTATTATATAAAGTTTTCAACTTCGAATAATCAACATATTAATTAAATTCTACATACTTTGTCATCACTAAGGTCCTAATTATTTTAAAATGAACAATGAAGTTATATCGAGAATGAATATTTTAATACACTTATTTTGAGAGAGAACAAAAGTTTCTCCGATTTCACCAAACTGTTTTATCTTTCAAAATATTAACCGACTATCTGCGAAATATTAAAGATAATCTGATGAGGGAATCGGTCTGATTCCGAAACGTCATTTTTGTGTACAATCATTCTAATAAATGGTCTGGAAGAAGTCGATTAAATAAGGTTTTTCCTTAAAAATTCTAAATTGTTATTCCCAGACGTTAAATCAAGAATAATTACATCACGGAAATTCTTTTCATATAAATAATTCAAATTTAGAAGCATTTAGTATTAAAATATTTCTAAATAAATTAAATATTTGAAAATTAATAATATCAATTCAAAAATAAAGTCGTGAAAGTATTTGAACAAAATTCAAGCCTATGTATTGGTAGACATATAACAATATATTAATATACGTCTATTGGACACATAGTATTATTTAAGGCTTCTCATTCGATCGCTAAAGTTAAGCATTTCTTGATTCGATTGTACTCGTATGAGGGCCGTGCGTAGATGGATTGTATTGATCAGCTTTCAGCTGCCTTCACTTTCGATCTACTATTGCTTAATACTCATTGTCATTCAATTTGTTTGTCGTTCTTTAATTTTGAAGAATTTTTCATCAAAGTCACTTGTGAAAAGTATCAAATTTCAATTGTATCACATTAGAAATGTTTTCTCTATAAATTACTTAACTTTGAATACTTTAAATTGAAAACGGTTTAATTCTTGATAATTCTACTTAAAAAATTTCATTCGTAACCAGTCAAATGACGATTGTGAAATTTGTGTTATTTGTAAATCGCATAGAGACTGATAATTCTTGAATTGTTTTAATTCCGATCGCTTCAAAATTAAGATTGTTAAATTTCGAACAATTTCTCTATTGTATAAAAAAAACTGTATACGTAACTTGGTTAATTCTTCATAGTATTGATATTTGAAATAAATTAAATGACTTTATTCACTTAACGTTTCCATGCTAAAACCTTTGTCAATTTGATGTGCCTCATTTAGCAGTACAATAATATCACGGTACCTGTCAATCAAGTTTAATTCGAATTCAATGAAATTATCAGCAGACCCCTTGAATTTAATTTATGCGGCTTTTTATTTCAACATTTCTACATAATATGTTCATATTTATAGAAAACAGTATAGGTTTATGATTCTATCCCGGGTTCCAGAATTTGATATCGCACCAAACAAGCCGTTCAACCTGCATGTTTCACGATTATGGAAGCGTCTCCCATTAAACCTTCATTGCCGATTATGATTCCCTGAGGCTGTTAACCTTCGATTTTCACCTCCGCCATTGATCATAGTGAACTCGCGTACCTATAGTTACCCGGAAATGCTGATACATGATCCTTGCCTCGGCAATAAGCAGTTTTTGGGAACCTTTAACACTTTAAGCTCGAGCTTCTAATGTAATGAGCATCCATAGTCGTTCTCCTAAAAGCCATTATCAACACTACATGTTATGCGTCCGATTAAGCCGGAGGAAATTTTCATTCTCGCATCTTTCCGGGAAGGGAGGCCGACTTAACAGTTTCATTTCCGCTTACTTTATCAGAATTCAAAAATTAAATGTACTAACGTCACCGAGTATAAGAGATTTGGGGTCATTCACAAAACACGTAATACGTTTAGGGGTTGCGGAGGGGGGGGGGCTGTCGAATTATCATTCTCCATTTTAAGAACAATGTAAAAAGTATCAAGCGGGGTGGGCGGGGGGTCAGAAGTTCCTGAAAAATGTATCACGTATTTTGTGAATAACCCCTATTTAAACTTTTACTTATATTTAAAGATTTCGTAACCTATCAAGATGTTAATTAAGACGTTTAAATCTCCCTCTCCCATACTTCCCATAACCGTACTCCCCTTCCTTTCGCCTACTTCCCCTCTGCTCTCACAATTCCGCTTCTCTCACTTCTTTTCTCTTTCCCTACTATCCCTCCCATTACCTACCCCTTCAATACCCCTCCCTTTCCGTACTTCTCTCTCATATACTTCCTATCTCCTTACTGCCCCACCCCCATACACCCTCAATTTTCTACTTCTCCGTCCTTTTCTTCCCCTACTACCCTTGCATTTATTACCCCTCACTTCCCCTCTCATCACTTTTCTTCTTCTGGTTGCCAACACTTCCCTAATACTATTCCCCTCACTTCTCCTACTTCTACTTTCCTCGCCACCACTACTTTACCTCTCCTAACATCCCCTATTTTTTCTCTCCTCAGTCCCCTTCACTTCCCTTAATTCTACTCATCTCACCAACCCGGCTGCCCCTCTCCTCGCTCCCCTACTTCCCCTCCCGGGGCTACAAAACCCTAAAGATAAACAAAAGACCAACGTTAAAATCAAGAACCAAATTTCGAAACATTTGAACCTTGTTTACTTGTTCACAGTTTTATAAAGACAGAAGACTCTATTTCACAGAAAGTGATTTAACCTGGAAAGAAATGATGAGATCAGAAAATTTAATTTTTCAAAATATCCTTTAGTGTCCCCATTTCTTGAAATTGTGAAATTGTGATGTTGAGATCTGTAAGTTCACATGGTTTCGTGAGAGAATTTGTGAAATGTAATTGGTGAAATCTTCTTTTCGTACGAAGTTACCTTTTCCGTAAAGTGTATTGTAGTAATGAACGAAAGTTTAACTGGCTCCAAGTTTCCTAAATTATTTGCAAGAGTTCTTGAAGGTTCAAGTTAATTACTGTACTTTTGGAAATTAATTAACCATTGTTGCTACATTCCTGCTGTTGCCAAGTGAATAGAAAACACGTTTGCGAAGAAACCTGATTTTCCACTCTCTCCCTTCGTATATTGCATGCAATTATTCTTGTAATTCGTTTATGTTTGAAAAGAAACTTTGATAATTTCCTGCAAAATCCTTTTCTTGAAAATCGACTGCTTTATGTTGAAAATTACGCGGAGCGATCCATCTCTGTTAAAGTACTTTATTTTGTAATCAAGTCAACCGATTTGAACCAAAAAAAAATCATTTAATAATTCAATACTAATAAAATTGATAGAAGTGATAGAATTATAGGTTCTACCTAACTATGGGCTTACCAAAGAAATTCCTAAACAATTTATTCTGAAGATTAGCCTAAATCCTTTAATCCTATCCGTAAAGCAGATCCTTCTTCTTTCACAGCGTGAGGATCGATAACTTTTTTGACGGTATTTTGCTAATCATTATATGGAGACAATTTTATATGGAGTCAATTAAAAAAAAAATATTTAAAAAGATTTTATTGTAAACAGATGTTTATCAGCCCACATAATATTGTAACAGTATTACTTGTAATGTACCTAATAATATTAATATTACAACGTTATATTAGTTTCAAATATTAACTGTAATGATCATTGATTCACGAAATAATAATTAATGAATAAGCAAATAAGGGTTCATCCACAAATTACGTAAGGTGTTTTTCTGACATTTTCAACCCCTTCCACTCCCTCATGTAAGATGCCATTAAATTTGGTCCGGTCCCCCTACTGAAATCTGACTAAGATTTTATAAACATAGAAAATAAAATGTGTTAATAACTATAAGTACTTAGCTTCACAAACGTACAATTTTATAATTTCTTCAGGGCCTACTTTACTCTATTAATGATCAAAATTTCTATTCATTTATCATAGGCTTCACAGTCGTTCTTTTTGGTTGCAAATTCAACTGCGTTGTTAGAAACTCGTCTTTCATGCTTACAAATCTAACAATTTGATGCAAATTTTTTTTCTTTTTTGGTTTGAAAATTCATCTTTTTTTCAGCAATTCAAACTTTTTTGGTCAAACCTGTTCTCTAGTTAAAACTTAATCTGTTTCGGTTAAAAATAAACTTTTTTGTTGAACAGTTTCATCTTTGGGTTCAAAATTCAGTTTCTTTGTAGAAAATTTGTATTTTTGCCTCGAAAATTCAACAATTTAGCAGAAACTCAACTTTTTGGTCCGAAGATGAACTGCACTTGGTTTAAAATTTATTTTTTCAATTGGAGATTTATCATTTTCGTTGGAAATTTAAATATCTTGCTCAAAATTACTTTTTTTCATGCATTTTATTTAAAATGTGAGTTTTTTGCTAGAAAATTAATCCTCTTCGTTTAATATGTAACTATTTGTTTGAAAATTTATGTATTTTGATTCATAATTTCAGATCAGAATGCATCTCTTTAGTTGAAAATTGAACTAGTATGTTGAAAATTCTTTTCTGGTTTAAAGTTCATTTTTTAACTGGAAATGTAACTATTCGTTGAAAATTTTAATATTTTGTAGAAAATTCAGCTGCAGTGTAGAAATTTCATTTTTGAATTGAAAATTCTACTATTTGGTAGAAAGTTTATAAAATTTGTTGCGAATTCAACTATTTTGTTAGCAATTCATGCATTTAATAACTAAATATACAAAAAAAATTTTGTCCGCAAAATTTTCATGAAACGAAGGGATTCGAAATTTCATTTTAAAAAAACTTGACGTAATATGAGCACTGCTCCATAGCAATAATTAACTAAAATTGTAAAACAGAAATTGTACACTCTCTGTAGTAGACTTTTCTCAGAAGGAAAATGGAACATCCAGCAACAAATGGGCACCGACTGAAATTTAGATAAAATACGAACGAATTAATCTTATTTCGCACCACAGAGACGGGATTGCTGATTTATAGCTCGAATGTGATTTCATTAGAAAGTATCACTATGGCTTTTGAACGCAAATCCTGCTTAAAAGATCACTCTTACCGCTCTAAATCCTCCCCCTCTGGTCATTCGTTTTATCTTCTTTAGCTTTAGGATGCCACTGGGGCTAACAACACGCACTGTGTAAACAGAATTGACCCTAATGCTTAAATTTTAACGTTGTGCCGCCCTTTCGCGGTAGCGCGCAAACCACCCCACCATAAATCTGTAAACAAACGAGGGAATAATGGTAAGAGCTTTACTGACTCTGGCACTTTCTACAAGTAAGAACTCCTCGGAAAGTTCTTTGTAAATAATTAAACGCGAAATCAAATAGATACCCGGCTCAATTCCACTTTCGCAAGTGTCGATCTTCCCATACTAGCTTTGTTTCGAATTAAGGTCTTTTCTTATCTTAAAAGCTTGAAATTGAATTTTGTAGTGTTTAGGAGTTATACTACGAAACTAAATGAATACAAATTTGTAGAAATGTTTAATTCGTAATTAAACAATTAAAAGCTCCAAGCATTCATTAATAATTCATAAATTAGCATTCTTGAACTGAAACATTATCAATTTTTTAATTGTCAATAAGAAGCAATACAAGATGAATAATTTCTATTTTCAAGCTTTTGAAAACAGCCAATTTAAAATTATCCCTCGTGGAAATGTATTTTCATAATAAGAATACAATAACGTAAAATCATGTAACAAATGCACTATTTGCGAGAATTGCTTTATTTTTCATTTCTATTTCATCAGTTTATTTCTTAAAATATGAAAGATTCTCAAATAAAAACAAAATGTACGCTGAGGGGTTTCTGTCCATAGACAATCATTTTTTGTCAATTTTGAACTCTTATTAACAATAATGAAATATTTTGCTTCCTCATGAAGGAAGCTTTGTAATGGTAACATTTTCCAACATTTTTTAATTCATTTAATAAAACCCTCCCTAATTTAAAAATGTCTAATACAATGTTCTAAGCAATTGTCCGGATGTATGTGTGGAAACACATATCGAATTCACAGCTAGTTTTCTTTGTAATTCTAACCCGAAAGATCAATAATTTGAAAGAGAATTATAAAAAAAATGGACAGTTCTTACTCTAATATATAATAATAATAATAATATATAATATATAATAATAAAGAATCAAGCAAGGAGACCGTGAATCTCAAAATCTGTATTTCCTAAGAATAAAAATCACGGGAGATTCTTCAATCAAATAAATGTATTCGGAAATAACATTACAAAAAATGTGGGAAACATCCCCTGGCAGGAAAAGTCGTTCAATTCATTTTAAGGGTTATTTTAACATCCCTCAAACATTCAAGCTAGGCAATTGACATTTCCTAACAATCAAAACGATAAGTGTTTTTTATTATACTATTGAGTGGGAAATAAATTCACAATAAATGTATGAAACATATGTATTGCACCATTTGGGTCGGAAATAAATTCACAATAAATTTAAGAAATATATACTAGCAGGAAAAATCATTAGATTTATTTTAAGGGTGGTATCAACAGCTCTTAAAGATTCAACCAAGGAAATCGATATTTCCTACAAATCAAAATAGCGGGAAATTTGCAGATTAATTTTGAAGTTCACAAATAAGTTCAAAATAATTGCGGGAAACATCCCCTAGTAGGAAAGGTCGTTAAATTTATTGTAAATGTGTTGTTTTAACACTATAAGAGGGTGAGAAGAAGTTTTTGAAGTTTGAAAAAATAAACCCTATTTTTAAAGTTTGAAAAATTGAAAATATTATCCATGCATTCGAAAATTATTAAAAAATGTTCATACGTACAAAAATGATTTTTTCTAAAATATGATTTAATATTAATATTTCTTATTGAAAATTGTACACATGAGAAACGGGCAATAATTTTGGCACACATAGAAAACGTATTTATAGTGAAAAAATTAGATTACTAAAAAATAAGTGAAATCGAGGGGGAGGAGGGGGGATAATTGTATTTTCTGACAGTGGATACAGTGGATCTACAAGGATAGTGAGAGGTTTAAATGGTCTAAAAAAGCGTTACGTAATATGTGGACGACTCTTTACGTATTTCGTATTGCTTTTTTTTAGGTGCAAATTTTAATCGAAACAACTGCTAGTTTATAAATCATTTAAAAATCTGAATTTTTCTTATATAATCTGTTTCCAGATCAACGGAGTTGTAATCAAATTTTTTGAATTAAATTCCTTTAAAATAAATTCAGAACAATGAAAAATTTAGACAATAATTTCTGAAATTCAAGCTTTCTACATGAGTAGATTTAAAACTGGTCATTGAAAATTTAATAATTTTTTATTTGAAAATGTTCCAAAATATTAAACATTTACAAAGTCAACTCGAAAAGAAACAATTTTGAATTGATGCTATTTTCAATTTTTAATTTTTAATGTAATATCTTAAAATTGTCCGATTTTGAATTATAGATTTAAGGCAGGATTCCACTTTGAGCGTGCGAAAAAAATGCTATTTTTGTAAATTTTTTTTTTTTGAACATTAAAAAAGATATTGATGTAGGGTTTGTTATGCTTAATATATGTACTCTTAGAATACATTAAGAAAAATCTTTTAGTTTATTTTATGCGCTCTATATACATTTAAACGGCACTTGCCTCAAAACCACGTTTTTACCGCTTGTTAAAAAAATCTCCGAAACTACTGAATCGATTGGTCTGAAATTCTTACCACATATTCTATACGAATACATCAACCGATGGTACAATGAGAAACTTTAGGTTAGAAAAATTACTAAAACGGATAGCAAATGGGGGCAAAATGCTTAAATTTTGACATTTTAATACATAAATAATAAGTTATACTATTTTTATAAGAAGATTTCCTATTTGGTAATAGCAATCCTTACTATTCTCGGTAGTAAAATCCGATGTAGGAAAAATTAGTAGAAAAATTAATAAATTGTACAAAAAAAATAAAATTAATAAGTATTTTAAATAGGCTGCGTCTAGTCGTCCCGAATTTCGGGACGACTAGCCGGAAATCAAGATAAATGCTAGTCATCCCGAAATTCGGGACGACTAGCCTATTTCTACCATTTGGCTAGTCATCCCGAAATTCGGGACGACTAGCCTATTTCTAGCATTTGGCTCGTCATCCCGAAAATAATGCACTTTATTAATTCTACTGTTTTTAACTAGACAAAAATTACCAAAATTACCAAAATTGACAATCCTATTTTCTCCATTCGGCTAGTCGTCCCAAAAATAATGCATTTTAGGAAATTTCTCGTTTTAACTAGACAAAAATCACAAAAAATGTTAATGACCCCGAAATTCGGGACGACTAGCCTATTTTCAACATTTGTCTAGTCGGCCTGAAAATAATGCACTAAATTAATTTTACTGCTTTCAACTAGACCAAAATTACGAGGCGTTGGAAAAGGGGTAGGGGTGTTACGGCCAGTATAGGCTGGCACACAGAACAGCTGATCTATATGTCACGTGATCGTTAACCAACGCGCAATAACACGCAAAATCGAACGAAAAACCGAATAAAGATGCAGTGCTCTCAATTCGGCTCCCCAACTGTACTGCGCATGCGTCGCATCGGCAGTCTCATTGGCAGTAAAGAACTTGCTTTTTGGGAATTATTAAATGTTTAAATAAATTTTTCATGATAAATCATCATTGTAGAATTAATTCAATTAATTTTTGGATCACAAAAAAGTGTTTTAGAGTGCTAGAGCGAATAATTATTGAATTTTACTCTTTACAAATGAATGATTGATTCTAAATACAAAGGCAACAAGTGTATCTAGTCAAGAGTCTATAGATCACATCAAAGGAAGGTCCAATCAGAGCACGGAAATCATGGGAAAGTTTCGAACGACCTTGAGACTGCGGTGACACAGTGCAAATACATAAAATAATTTAGATACGTTAAAGCTTAAAAGACTACACTTTATAAAATATAACCTAACTCTTAGTTCTATCCGTTTTTTAACATTTATTTTCAATTAGGGATGAAGAGCAGTTTTGTTAATCTTCGGCTTACTCAAAAGGAGAGAAATAAAAAAAAAAAATACATAATTTTCGGGACGACTAGCCAAATGTTGAAAATGGGCTAGTCATCCCGAATTTCGGGACGACTAGCCAAATGTTGAAAACGAGCTAGTCATCCCGAATTTCGGGACGACGAGACACTTCGTTTTAAATAACATAATATACTAAATATGTAGAAGAAATTACTATTGTCTGTAGGAGCACGATGTGAATTATGGACATTTCCTACTTTTTGTAACAAAGGATAATACCAATTATTAAATTTGGTCCTAAATATTACTAACTGATTTAGCAGAAAGTATCGAGCCTTGGACCGAGCGCGGCCGAGTGCATCTGACGTTTGTCGATCGCCGATCATATTTTTAGGTTGCGAAAATGACATCTAATTTATGTTTCAATGCAAAATCCGCAAAAAAACATAATTTAAAAAAAAATATTTACTTATTTTAATTACATTAAAAATTTTGTTGTTTAAAATTATAAAAATATCATGAATATTAATCAATTAAGGATTAAATGAATTAGAACCAATAAACTTTCTATCATTTAGGTCATATGGAAGTTTTCATTCTGAGTCACAAAATGTCTTGTAGGTAGATGGATCATCGCCCGACTGCTGTCCCGGAGACGCGTGTTCGATTCCCGCCAGCCTTCGTTTTCTTCTAACCCGATTTTTCTGTTTCAGCTTAATAATATAAAATACTATCTTTTAAGAATATATACAGATATGTAATTTCTAATGTTGTCAATTCTTAATTTAAATAAATGTGAATTATGCGTTAAATATAGAACATGTGTGTAGGTAGGCTTGTGTGAAAGTTAGCAACACGTATTTATTTCTTTTACTATTCCCACTGTAGCAGATTTTGCTAACCAGTTAGTAATTCGGTGCGCACGGTCCCTGCGCATCATTTTACTACAGCACTTTGTAAATACTGTTATCTTCTACAGATATTAATCCAACAAATTTACTATTTTCTCCTACCAAAATTAGTAAATAGTGCAGACTTGCAGTTTTACTACAGAGGTTAATAAATACTTCAAATGTCTTTTACAATAAATGCAATAGTTTTAACTTTTATTCCAATATATTTTATAATTCTTTAAGTAGCTACGAGTTACTATTGAGGTTAGTAAATATTATTAAAATTTGCTTTTTGCCTCTCATTGCAAAGTTCAGATAGTGAAATCTAGTGTGATTTTTAACAAGAAATACAAACAAGGGTTTCTCAGTGTAGCAGATTTATATGAAAATTTTTATTTTTACTATTATTTTTTTGCAAAAAATAAGCAAAAAAAATGACATTTTTTTCCAATTGCCGCCATTTCATTTTCTTTGCATGTGAATGAAAAAATCTGCTACCACCGGTTGATGTATGTGTATAGAATATGTGGTAAAAACTTCAGACCAATCGATTCAGTAGTTTCGGAAATTTTTTTAACAAGGGGTTACAAATTGGTTTTGAAGCAAGTGCCATTTAAATGTATATAGAGCGCATAAAATAAAGTAAACAAATTTTTTTAATGTATTTTAAGAGTATATCTATTAAGCATAACAAACCCTACATCAATATCTTTCTTAATGTTAAAAAAAAAAAATTTACAAAAATAGAATTTTTTTCGCACGCTCAAAGTTGAATCCTGCCTTAAAATCATGAATCATTCAAAAATTGAAAATTATTTGCTTGGATATTGTAAGAATAATTTTAATAATTTCTTTAATTCTGTATGGTTATAATTTCAGAATCCTGCATTTTCATGTTGAACACTGAATTTTTAATTTCTCCTTTTCGTGATTTCAATTTTGCAATTAAAATTAAAATAGTTCATTTTCAGAAAGTATAATTAACAATTTAAATTTGTTCGAACTTCAAGAAGTCTAATCCATTTGAATGTTAATTATTATGTTTTCATGTAATAACAGTTTTTAATTCTAAAATTTCAGAAGCTTTGACTCTACAGGTAAAACATTCAATTTATTTTTCAAGTTTTTTTTTTAAATTGTCCTATTTTCGAAATTCTAATCTGAAATAATTTAATTTTGTTATTGTTCAATTAAAAATAATACTATCTCTCTCAACGAGTGCAGAAAGAACTTTTTTAACGAATGTCGGGAAAAATTGTTTAATTTTGAAGGCTTTAAATTAGAAATAATAAAATTTCGATTGCTCTCCAATAATTTCTTCCAATATTGAGAGCTTCTGATTCCAAATTTCTCAATTTCAAACAGTTTCATTGCATTCAAAATATTACCGTTTATTAATTACTATTCCTCACATTATCAAAATATAATATTTGAACATTTGTTAAATATAATGACTCAAATGATGGGTTTTTATTTTCTAATAATTTTAGTAGTCTCTGACAACACTATACAACTGTAATGACTTTTCTGTATGAAAAAGTTTTGAATCAAAGAGACTTTTCTATTTTTGTATGAACTTTGAATTATGTTGATGAAAAAAATTTGTTTGTAAAAAACTGATTTTCAAAATATATCAAAAATTACAATAGTTTATTTACTGTTCAATAAAATTTATTAATGGCATAGGTTAATCGAATCCTCTCGAATCAAGGCATTTTTTGCGTTGTTGCATCAATTCTGAATGTGTTTTTGAAAAAGTTTCGCTAGAAAAAAAAAACATCTTTTCTATTCATGCATAAACTTTGAATTATATAAATTAAAAAAGTGTTGCTGTGAAAAAAAAAACATTTTTAAGATGTCGTAAAATGGTAAAGAAACAGGTAATAAATATTTGTATGAATCCTTCTATCATTTTTGAGATATTAGTAGTAAAAGTAAACCCTCCAAATTTCATCAGTTTATCTGCAACCGATCTCAAGTTATTGTGTTAAAAAAAGTGTGACATCCAAACACACATCCACACAAACATACACACACATATAGATATATCCTACCAATTGCTTAGAATATTGTACTGGAGATTGTGTAATTGAGCCACGTTGAATTAAACGAATTTAGACATTTTAGAAATTGTTACTATTAAAAAGCTCCCTCTATGAGGAAGCAAAAGGGAACACAGGTACTCGTTGAAAGAGTTTGTTTATGATGTGTGGGCGATATTGTGTAACAGTTGTACGTGACCAATATTACTTGACTGCTACGACTTCCAACAAATCTTTAACAGAATAGCAGCTGTAGATAGAGTGCCGTAAGAGTCAACCTATAATTCCTGAAGCCGTACGTGCGCCAGCAATCAACCAGAGCGCAAATGTCGTACATTGTAGCCTTTTGTCATCTGCAGAGCCCTTATATCATAAGTAACGTAAAATACATCTCTCGTATTTCCATTATCCTGAATACGCATTATCTTATCGTATTACTATTTTAGAAAATTTATGTCTTTGTACTAAATACATACTAAGCTATTCACGACTGATCCCAATGCCGGTTTACCCGGTAGGCATAGGTAGGGATATGCCTAGGGTGCCCCACAGTGGGGCGAAATCAATGAAAAGATATTCGAAATAAATTTCAGAAATCAATTCTTGACCGATTTTGGATTTTTCCTTCAGGAAAATTCTTCATTCAACTTTAAAGAGACTAGCGCCATTAAACGCTCGCTACGCGCACCTGTATTTTCGGTTTGAGAAATAAAAAATTTTTAATGCAAAATAAAAGTTTTGAATAAACATTTATTTTTCCAGATTATTTATTTTTATAATAATGTCAATATCATTTTCCTGAAACTCTTGAGAAAATTCTAAACAAATTTTTAAGATTTCAGATATGTCAAATCAAAATTTCAACAAAAAAGTTAATTTCCAACCAGTTAGTTGAATTTCCAACTAAAGATGAATTTTCAATCAAAAATTTAATGTATAATTAATATTTCAAGAAAAACGTAATTTTAAGTAAAAAAACTGTTAAAATTATCCAAAAAGACCATTTTCAACATAGTAGTTGAATCCTCAACCTAAACAAATTAATTTTTAACCAAACTGTTAAATTTTTAACACAACAGGATAACATTTTTACGAAAAAGATTAATTTTAAAAAATCGTTTGAAAATGTTTCCATAAATCTGAAGAATAGTTTTTTTTATTTTCTTAATACCTTCAAAAATTCTGAAAAAGCTTCAACATTTTCTTTCAAATCTTTTAAATGTCTTAAAATCTGTTTGCATATTCTCTTAAAATTGATTTTTTAAGATAAAGAATTATTTGAAATGTCCTCCAGAATCTTAAAAATGTATTATACTCCAAATCCTTAGAAAATGCGAAAATTTTATTTCAAAATCATGAAAAATCTACATTTTGTTAAAAATTTTCTAGAATTTTTTTAAATTTCAAATTATTATTGGAATTTTTTAAACTTCTAAATATTTTTTTAAATTATTCGAATTTTTCCTCAAAATGAAAAATCTTTGAAAATAGAAAAAATTGCCTTAAAATCTGCCAGATTTCTTCATGCTTTTTCAAGAATCATTTGAAATGTAATTTTCCAAAATGAAAATACTTTGAATTTTTCCCAAAAACCTTCAAAAAATTTGTAGTCTTTTAAAAACTCTCAAACTTCTTTAAAAGCTTCTTCTTCATTTTGGAAATCTTTAAAAATCTACATTTTGTTTGAAAATTTTAAAAATATTCTGTAGATTGGAATTATTTTTGAATTTTCTCAAAACTTCTAAAACTTCTAAATATCTTTAAAAATAACTCAAGGCTTCCCAAAAAATGTATTAAATCCTTCAAAATTAGCAAAACGTTCTTAAAATCGTCCAGTTTCTTTTTGGGGTCATTTACAAAACACGTGATAAATTTTTCAGGAACTTCTGGGGGGGGGGGGGGGGAGGCGGGGCGCGGGGGGGGGGGGTATTTTTAAAATTGTCAAA
>CAKNXH010000752.1:406575-420608 GCA_932178445.1 Andricus quercusramuli | reverse complement strand
ACTTCTGCCCCCCCCCCCCCCCCATACGTGTGATACTTTTTCCATTATTCTTAACATAGAGAATGATACTTCGAAAGTGCATCGCGTATTTTGTGAATGACCGCTTTCGACATATTTATTTCATATGGACTTTTAATTTGATTAATTGATTTTTTAAAAATTATATTTGTTAATTTATTAATTTAAATCATGGGTAATTCTCCTAGAAATCTCATTGTGGGTACTGGTGATTTTTAAGGCCATAATTTCATTTTTCTCATCTCTTTGAAAGTGTGCAAATGTTTAAAAATTGTAGTGTGGAAGCTAAATTTTCAGAACATATTTATTTCCCAATATTAAAAAATCCTTTGCAATAAAACTTTTTTCGTTAAATTGAAAACAACCACTAAATATCATATTCACGAAGTATCGCAACCAATCAGGTTTTTGATATCCATATATGAGAGATTTTTCGGCTTAATATCTATATATTACTGTCCCAAATGTTAAATTCCAAGATCATAAACAGTATAATCTATTTTTCTCAGTGTACTGAATAATGCATGTCTTTGACCGTAGGAATGAGATTAATGAACCTTATCAATTTTTATGAGAAGTATGTTGATTTTTTCCCAGTCGAAGAATGTCTTTTTTAATCGAGCGAAAATTGAGTACTATCATCAAGTATTGACGTCAAAAACATATTGGGCTTTTTTGGAACCATGCCTTGCCAGCTGAATCCACCAGAGTGGTAAATTTGGCTATTTGCCTAACATATATTAAAGAATAGGTGAATGGGTCTGGCATAGATATCATTAGTCCTCCGGCCTTTGGCTTGCCATATTTTCCACGCGGTTTAGTCTATGTTCAGGATTGCAAATGTGCAAAGCCCGACAATGCCCGTAGACCGTTTCGGTGCGGACTGACCCTGTCATCTCTCTTATCCTCTGAGACCTTTCGCTGTCGTGTTGACAGAAACTCACCCCAAGGGGAAGGCCGTTAACGACTTTTATAACAACCTCTAGTCCCCTATTTGAGGATGAATTTTCATGTCGATAGCCTCAAATCTCCTCCACCTTCTCACCCTGTTTCTCTTTTTTGTTTGCGAAAAATCCGAGTTTATGCCTGGAATCGTTAAAAATATTTGAGCTGATTTCACTTTAATTCCAAGGGTTACCTTAACTTTTTTAGACTCTCGAGTCTAAGAAAGAATATGTCTTATTTCGGATCGAGAAGATTAAAGAGATGAGGAAACTCGGGGGACTCTGGGAATTCCTTGAAGAAAAGATGAGCAAGCAGATTATATCTTGAAAGATTTTTCCTACGGTCTCTCTAAAAACTTGGATTGTCAAAAATCCAGTCATATAAGAAATACATAGTTGGATGCTATTATTTTTCATTCACACTTAATAATACTTGAACTTTCAAACTCGTACGAAAAAATGTAAATTTAAAATCTGAATTGAAGTTCCATTAGAATCATACTGGGTATGAAAGAAATCAGTATGATAAATGTCGACCTTTTTCCAAATGTTTTCATCCTAATTCAAGTTTCAGCAAATTTCAGAAAATTTCCTACCACACTAAGGTAGTTTTCAATGGCGAACCTTAGGCTGTGAAACACAATATAATGGGTGTTAGCCCTGTGGACTCTACTTCAAAAATAATTAGTGAATACAATGGTGTCTGACAAGGGACATTTCAGACACTTCAGTCTTCTTACACTCTGATTGAAGAAAAAAATGCAGCTGAGGCGACCAAAATGATTTGGTCAACCTTAGTAGAAAGTACGGTAACGCATAAAACGTGTGAAAAGTGGTTTTAGAAATTTCACAATCGTGATTTTTGAATTGGAATGCAAACAAAAGTTCAATATCTCAAATTCTCCTTGTCCGACGCGATTATATTCACTCCTGTTTTTTTAGGTTTAGTTCGCTGTGACGCCACCTATTAGATAGTGTTTTGAAGTTCAATGATGGCTTTATTAAACGCCCTTAGGATGGAAAAAAATTCGATTTTGACCTAGAGTTACTAGACATCAAAGTAAAGGCAACGAATTAATTTGTAGACCAAATGAGTAGAAAAGTTTATCTATAGTATTTGAAATGTTTACAAGTGCTCAAAGGAAACGTGCTCCTAAAAAGTCCTACTGAAATTTGTGAAGTACCAAAAAAAGTGAGCAGGACTTTTCTTAGTAAAAAAAAGTAGAATTCATTGTTACGTAATCAATGGACGTTTCTGAAGAACTTAAACAAACTTTTAAATCATGGGGTTGCATGATTTACAAAAATCTTATTTTTTAATAATAAATTACCTACTATCTACATTGGTGAAGGAAAGTGTGGTCTAAATACTTTATTCCGAAAGAAATTGAAAAATAAATTAGTAATTTTGAAACTATTGCAATGACCTTGAGTTGAATTGCTTCTACCAATCAGAGAAGAAAAGCGAAGGTTTATTTTAATAGTCTTGTTGGTTAACTCCCGTATCTGTAATCAAAAAGGTTGAAACAGTTGACAGATTTTTTGACGCATCACTTCTACCAAGCAGTGAATGTACTTGCTTATTTAAAATTTTACAGATTTTAGGATGAAATAAAAAAGTGGGACTTCACAAAGATTCGTTTCCTGGTAGTCAAAATGACTATCTGTTTCTGTATTTTAAGTTAAAATTGAAAAACAAAGGCATTCTTTTTCAACGACCCTATTCTTCCATTTATGAAAATTATTTTAAATCCACTTCCGCAAAATTTCGCACATAAAAGACAGGGATCGCCAAAGTTTTATTTGAATCGTTTTGCAAACGCTTATGTCGGGGTCGAAAGACTCTTACCGTGAACTAGAGAACTCTTTTCGCTTGGAAAACGAACATGGAAGACCTTCCCGGAAACACGAGTGGCTTCTTTTATTCCCAAAGAGCTTGCAGGATTGGTTGATTTTAAATAGTGGGGAGAATGCCCGGTAGCAATCTACGATTCATTCAGGACTGCTGAATCTCTCCTGCTGACTCTAGAGTATATTTGATTCGATCGTTTTATCGTTTTATCGTTCGATATAATGAGTCCCTCCTTGTTTTTAAAACCTTCGCCTCACTTCCAGAAGAAGGAAAATGCAAAACCACGGTTTGCTTACTGCCATTAAAATGCAGCCATTAATGTTTTATACTTTTCACTTTACTCAAAAAGACTTTATTCCTCACAGTACAGTTCGTAAATATTTATACGCTTGTATTTTATTGCGAATCCGCATTTTTGTGAGTTTGGAAATTTTATCCGAGAACGAGTACTTGATCTTTAACAGGAATTTCAACAATGTTAAATAATATTTGCCAAAAACGCCTATCATGTGGTCGTTAAATGATAATATCCTCATTTTAGGTGAAGAAAATTAGGGTTTCATAGCAGAAAATCACGCTCGAGAGTGCTGTTAAGAGAAACATGTATGAACAGCATTCCGTTATCATTTGCTCTATTCGCCCTTCGGCAACGCTGCAAAATCTCATAAATTATTAAAAGGTTATTCAAATAAATTATCGAGTAGAGCATACCTATCGATTGAGAAGATTTCAAATGACGTAAAATCCAGATGGTGCTTGTGGTACATAATTTATGGGTCGCGATTGCGAAGAAAGATGCGCAAGTCGTTTTCATATAAAGATATCTTTCGATATAGAAACGTCGATTAATTACGTAAGGTTTTTTTTGGGGGGGGGGGGGTACAACAAATCTTACAAATCCTTACTTAGGGGGTAGGAGATGGTGAAGTTCAAACTTTTTTTTTTCTTTCTTCTTCTTTACTGGCCTTTATTTGAAAAATTCAAAAGTAAGCTAGGCAAGGTTTTTATATTAAAATTATATACTTCATGAGAAGTTTTTATATACTTTTGCTGCCTTTACGTTACTACCCACTGTTTTCAAATATTTCTGTTGTGTTTTAACTCATGAAGCCCGCCGGCGACGAGCGAAGCGCGTCTGTTTCGTTACGAAAATTTTTAATAAAGGCCAGTAGACTAAAGCAAGAAAGATCTTTTATTACGTCAAAAATTCTTTTGCCTACCCCCTCCCGCTCTCTTCATTAGGGAATACCTTTGTCTGATAATTTTTTTTTTAAATGCTAATTAAAACCTGTTGTGCTTGTTAAAAGTACTTTTAATACTATTATACACATTATATCATTATTTGTATGACTCCTTTTTGTATTATGTAATATTCAATCTTACAAATGCTCAATAAATATATAAAGTCCACGAGTGAACCATCCTTGAAATCTGGTGTATGGTAAACGTCCCAGTAGTCGTGACGCTAATTTTCTTGCTTTTAATCTAATTTGAATTAATTGAAATTCTATTTGATACTACAAAACACTTAACATTGTTCCTCACAACATATTCAAATAATATAAATGTGGAAATACCTTAAGGCCACGTGACGAGTGGTTCACGTGACTGAATTCCTACCTTTCCGACACTTTTTTTATTTCCTAACCTATTTTCACACGAATAGCCACGAATCCCTTGAAATCTCTTGAATTCTTCAAGATTTTTTGCAGATCTTTTGAAATCCCGCAAAATCTTTGGAAATACCCTTAAAATCAATCGAAAGATTCAAAAACCTTGATAATCTCTCCGAATTTCTTGATATCCCCTTTTCTTTTAAAATACTTGAAAATGCCTCGGAATCTCTTGAAAGTCTTTATCATATTCGGAAGTCCTTCAAAATTCTGTAAAATCTTTGGAAATCTGATTGAACTTCATGAAGTCCCTTAAAATATTGTCCAACCCCTTGAACAAGTTGAGATTCTCTCTTTAAATTGCACTGGGTAATTTCTTCAGTTTTTTTTACAATATTTCTTTAGCTTTTTTTAAGGATAAAGTGAGCATCTCAAAGAAAGGTATATGGCTGACATGGGTGATTGCGCCACTTCAGGACATCTGAATCAAAAAAATCAAATTGATAATCCTCAAAGAATTTGGTGCAAAATGATGAACGAATGACCAAACAAGTGTATAGAGGTAAAGTAAATGGCAGAATGGCCAGAGGTAGACCACCAAAAGAATGGTTACAATCTGTGAATGAGACACTAATCCGAAGAGACATAAGAAGCCATAGAAACGCGAGAAACTGCATGAAAAAATGCATGGACGTGAAGGAAGCTAGTGCAGTATGCCTAGACAGAAAAGTGTGGCGACAAATAGTTTGTAAACAGAGTGAAAATAGAGTGAATGACGCCTGAAACAAAGACCTTAAATACTAATGGCCCCAAGTGGAGAACCACACATAACAATTTTGTGAGGCTCTTCACTTGGGGTGATTGCCAGAGAGATTGATCAGCAACCTGGGTCGGAGCAGTGTTGCAGAACGAACGTGTCATTTGAATAAATGACACGAGAATTCCTTATCAATCTAAAATGTCTATACCTCACTCCTATATACAATACCTATATACCTATCTACCTTATACCTATATAGTATGCACCTATCTACCTCATACCTATATACTCAGATACACACTACTATTTTCCAACCGAGCGAATGACGCCTACCCCGAAAGGGAAATGTCACAATGGTATGATAATAATAATAATTATTATTATTATTATTGTTCTGTAGGCTTGTCACTCTGTCCTGAGCTAGGATTTTTCATTTTTAGTGAAAAATAACGAAATGGCGGACTTCTAAAACAAAGTCACATTTTTGTCTCGGAAATCGGGCTATAGATCAGAAAATAAATAACGGAAAAAAAGATCCTAGCTCCCGCCATAGCGACTGTTGTGTAGAACATCGTGTTCAAATTTCAGCCTGATCGGTTCAATAGAATATTTCTAATTACCCTGGCCGACCGAAAAAACGTTGTTTTGAGAAAAACGCGTTAAGCTTTAATAACCGATTTTTGTGTGGAAAACTCCTACACTAATCGGCTATGCCTGGTGCATACATCAAACCTTTAATTTCCTCATGTGCATCCTTTTCAGCAACTTTTTCTGCTCTGCGACCCGATCTGGCTATTTTAGAAGCGTCAGATGTTGCCTGCCGACCATTTGCTGCTATCGTGCGGCTTACAGCGCGCAACTACGAAGCGCTCTTGACTATGTGCTGTAGCTTCGTAAATTTTTCATATCTCAGTCTAATATTTTCAGAATAAACTCTCAATATATTTTACTTTCGGAATATGTAACAAAAAAAAATCTATTTTTTTAAATTTCGTTACCAGACTACTCCCTTCAATTATCCGAAATTATAGTAAAAATAGTTGATATATTGTATTGGGGGCAGACAGGCCTAAAAATCTTATAAATCCTTACAATAGGGGAAGGAGGGGTCGAACATTTCAACAATCTTCCTCGCGTAATTGATAGACATTCCCTGTGGAAGAAACAGAGTCAAGTGTCTTACTTTTCGTTGAAAAAAGCTTTTTCGAAAATTTAAAAAAGCAAAGTATCGGCCAAAACCTCCACTTTTTATCCTCAAAAATATAGACCTCTCCGGCGACGGCGTTACTTGTAAGTTGATTCTTTCAAGCTTGCTTTCAAGTTTCCAGGGAAAATATATATAGATGTATACGTAAATCAGCGAAGCTTTACAGACGTGATTCCGCTGCCGCACCCTACACTTACTTAACTACTTGGCTCCGATGCCGAAGGACGCATTAGGTCACAACGTGAAAGCTTTCATCCAATGAAATTCGAATCGACCCTGAGAAAAAAGCACACGCTCGAAGCTTCCAGCAACCAGTCGCAGATGAGATACTTATGCTGGAAATATGAGTCTTACGCAAACAAAAACCTTAAAGATGTAAAGAAATTGTAAATCTCTTTTAAGCCCTCTATCCCTTATAAGAAAATCTTTTAATATAACTTCGCCAAGGAGATTGCGTTTTGATATGAAGCGGGAATGAAAAACAGAAAACTGATGCACCAGTCTTATGTATTCATGTATTCATTCATTATAACGTTTTATGTTTTCAAAGATAAGCTACTTTACTATTAAAAACTTTTAAGCCTTCTCTCGCTTTCTGAAGGAATGACAACAATCCGGTCTTAAAAAAGTGTGTAGCAGTGAAATTTAGAAAGTACATCTTTCTTTTCTGAACCTCGGGTCCTTGGAAGAATGTCGTAGGAATAATGAATAAACCCTTAAATCTCCTTCATCATTTACGGACCCCAAAACCACAAAAACGGAAAACTAATATAAGTACTGAGGGTCGCGAAAAGCCAACAACAATCAATTTTTAAACCAAATTGAATTAAAAATATGAAACACTGCAACTGTTGTTTGACTCCTTTTTTCAATTTGAGAATCTACTCTATCTGTTCCAATTTAAAAAGAAAAAGTGTAAAAAATAAATTATCTCCGGATGAAGAAACTTTGAATTAACATTGCTTTGAAATTTACATCTGTTATTCTTCACAAATTTCAGATGTGAAAGAGAAACTATAGCGCTGTTAATTTGCTTCGCGAACACTCTTCCACTCTTCTTCAACCTCTATTTAAAGCAAACGCGGGGCTGAATGAAACACGAGAACAAATGGTGATTCATTTAAAATTAACAGAAAGGTGAGAGAATAAACTTAAATGAGATAAAGTTGACAAAAATATGTCTCTACAAAAATGTGTATCTCCAGTCAAACAGTGGTTCTGGCATCAACTTCACTTGAAGGATACAAAACCATATATTGAGGCACTCGGGACAAAATTCGTTAATTTAATCCTGGTCTGACTATCAAGCAATGTCGAGGGTAGCACCTAGACCTGTGTGGAAATAGAATTCTGTACGTGACATCGTAGCTATTGTTCCTGAATATTCAACACTCGAATATTCAACAGAAGGATTTACTCTAATTAGCCACTGTCTAACCATGTATATTCCACTGTGCTTCTCTTTCTCAAATCATGAAAACTACTTTTCTCGCAAATAACATTTAAGAATAGCCATTTATGATAAAAGTGCGCAAAATACGTGATTGCCGACGAGTGTGAAATTTTCATCATGAGTGTCGGAGAAGCATGGAGAAGCATGTGCAAAACGAGTGCGAAAATATGGACGCGTGCGAAGAGATGTAGAGATGAAGGCAAATGATGCAATCAGACGAGTACCAATTGTTTGTGCGCACGTATATTGCAACATATTTTTTTAATAACCTTCCAACAAAAGGATTTAACGCCATTTTACAATTTTTCACTAAATTTTCAATCCCGTGTAGTGGCTTTAGGCCATTGCTTATAATTTTTTTCACAGTATTCTTAGAAATATTTTTATCTCACCAAAAACATATATGATGCAAAAAATGCCGCTTACTAAAAAGTTATTAGTACAATCAACATTATTTGTGAAATATCAATGTTTACCAAATAATTGTTAAAGGTATCTAAATTTTTAAATTTATCAGTATAAAAAAAAATTACAAAAATTTCGGAATGTATTGAAAGAAAGAAAAGAAAAATTTGCCAAGATTATTATTATTATTTTTAACAACAGAGAGAGAAACTCGCAAGGTTTTAATTTTCCCCCTTTGAATACATACTCCAAACTGCTGTAAATTTTTCAATTAAAATTTTCAATATTTTGATATATTTTAGAATTACTTGGTGAAAAGGACCATTTCTTCAAGAAAATATAATCGCGGTTCTTTTTATACTTGGTCACGATTCACTATCCCGAATCTTGATCGAATCTTGTTCATTAATTCCAATGAACGAATCGAATTGCATCGCTTCAGGCCTCAAGTAAAATAATGATTATTCACAAGAATGAAATAATTAGTGCAATAAGGCAATACATATTTCTTAGCTCGAAGATCCTTTAAGAATAAAAATAATTTTTTCTGACGTATTCTGGATACAAGAACATTTTTTTTATACTGTATATTCTTTCTCTGAGTGGACTCTGCAGATCCCTAATAAATTACGAAAAAGATGTTACCAGAAGTGAAAATATGATAAATGAAGCTCAAATTGCAATATACAACTCTGTACTCAAACCCAATGTGCTGTAAGGTAGCGAGACCTAGACATATCAAAAAAAGGATAGAAGTAAAGTTAACGCGGTTGGCATGCAATTCTTCCGGAAAAATGCGGTGAAACGCTAATAGAGAAAGTCAGCAATGAGATGATTCTCGAAGACTGTCCCGTGTGGAAATCTGCCCAATTAAGCCCAGTTAATAAGTGGGCGCCAACTGGGTCCCAGGTGGGCGTCCCGGGTAGAAAGTTTAATTAATTAAAGCGAGTTATATTAATTATACTACAGGCGGAAAGCAATCTCCCACTAATATTATACATTTTTTATTTATTCCGATTTCTCAATTATGAAAATTTGAGCCAATAAAACCAAAGAGTGTTTACGTCCTGTTTGGACTTATACCGGGTATACCCACGTTGCTCCCATATAGTGTGCGCCGCCGTAGAAAACAAGTCGGGTCCCATATGGAAATCTCAGTCGCTGTCAGTTACTATTAGTAAATTTAGTTTTTACAGACAATGGGTGAATTAAGTAAAAAAAGGTGTGCGAATAATAAATTACGTTTACGTGTGAGAAAACATCGAGCGATCAGTGGAGTTATAATAAGGAGTAAATTTGAAGACATTGAAAAAGACTCGAGTGACGATAGTGGTGAGCATGGTAAGTTACGAAAATCATAGCATTGACTCTTAGATTTCAAAAATGATTAATTATCTAGTTCAAAAATACCTATTATCTCTATATGTGACGTTGCATATTTTATAAAGCTAAAAATGTTGTCAATGCTGAATTACTCGCATTCTAACCTCAAAATTACATAGCCTCATTTTATACTCAATAAATACTAGAATTCAATTTTGTTATGAGGCGACTTATCTTTTTTCAATTAAAGTGTGTCTGCCAGAGTAAACAACTATCTAATCCTAATACTTTTTGCCTCAAACGAATTTTTCGAATTCTACCTCAGCAATCAAAAAGTCAATTTTTTAAAATAAAACCCTTCTTTTACTAATTGGCCGTAAAAAGTATTTCCCAGCTGGGGCCCAGCTGGTTACCCCAATCTGGGCATTAGTTGGTCTGAGCGTTACAACCCAGAGAACGGCCCACCTGGGCGAGACTGGGGTTCCCAGTTGGGACCCAACTGGAACTTGGGCAATTTGGCTGGGACCCAGTCTGGCCCCAGTAGACTTTTCCACACGGGGTAGTTCAGAGAAAACGCGGTTTGAAAAGAGTGAAAGAAATATGTTGAGATTGTTTTGTTCATTTTGTTAGATTGTTTGTTCACACAGAAATACCAGAGAAACACAAGAGCTAGCATGAAAGGATGTATGTATGTAAGGGAAGTAAAAGTAGTATGGCAGGATAAGGTAATGGTTGTGTTTGCAGTAAAGAGTGTGGACCTTATTATATGATTACCAGTCGTTATGTGTATTTTTGTGTAAACTGCGGCGTATGATGACCTTGTAAAGCTCTTCATCTGGGGTGATCGCTAGAGACATTGATCAGCGAAGCGCGTCGGAGCAATGTTGCAGAATGAACATGCTATTTGAAAATGAGCAGCATGGGAATTCTGGATTGATCTAAAATATATCCCTTCTCCTACACAACTGTCAGTTACTTTTACCATATGAATTTCTTTATCCCCGGTTTTATAACGAGTCTGGAATCGGGCGAGTTACGCAAACCCTGAAAGGGATTTGGCTTAATGTCATAGTAATAACAAAAATACTCCCATTGTTCCCGCAGGAAAAAATCTCTGCAAAATGATAAATCCTCTTGTCCTCTAAATTCCTTTATCGGCTGCAGTACGGCAAATGTCACTCGAATAAATTGCATTGCAATGGAAAACTGGCGACACGTGAAAAGTCTCTATTGTGATTTAAATAATACCATTACAGAGCGAATTAGCAATACGTGAACATTATGCCTCGTTAGTGAAAATCTTGGTTCGTAGCGTCTATTCGCAGATTCGAGGGAGTTTGTTCACTATAATATATTATGTAATTTTCTACGTGCCAGTAAGTCACTTAAAGTTGAAATTAATTCAAAACCATTAGAGTTGTACAATTCGCATGCGTGTGAGATTCCAGTTTCGGAGGTTTATTGAGTTACATAAGTTAAATCAAGTTATACCAAGTTTCCTGTCAGCTGTATGTGCAAGGTTAGGTTCAGGGGTCGCAAAAGAAGTTAAGTCAGGAAGGAATATGGGACTGAGGGTAAGAGGATAACTGTTTCAGAACCTCAGCCCTTAATCTACCCGAGTTTCGTAAATGAATAAGCTGAGGTTCCACAATTTATCCCTTAGCTTCGCTATACTAAAGTTACAGCTGTGATATATCGACGTTCTCCTTCAAAGTTTTATTGCCTTTCATCAAAATTTATTTAGCAAAAATATAATTTTTCATCGAAAGAAATAGAAAAGATTTCTCACATGCAAAGGGGTTTATTTCAATATTTAGTTGAACTTTCGGAAAAATATTAATTCGTGTATCATATTCTTTTAATTAATTTCCTAATAATCTCTTTAGTTGCATATTTCAGAGATTATTAACTAACCACATCGACCACTATTGAATAACCTGAAACATTGACGTCTAACCATTAAACTCTGATCTGGACCCTTGATCTATGACACATCACCATTGACAATTGACCCCTAGCATACATATCTCCTCGCATTCGACATTTAACCTTCACCACCTGGTATATGACCCCTTAAGTTTGACCTTCAACTTTTGGCCCTTGGCCTATAACACCTCATATTTACCTCATCCTTCTGATCTTTGCCGCCTAATCTTTTACCTCTGGATCTTTAAATTTCGCCTGTGACCTTTAACTTGTGACTTTTGATCCGTAGACTTTAACCCTGTCCTTTGACCTTTATCTACTGCATAAACATTAATCATAGAACAATGTGACTTTTTTATTTCCAAATTTTGAATAGGTTCTAACAGTATATTTAATTGCATGTTTCAGAGATCATTAACTAACCACGCCAATAACTAACCCGCAATTAAGCAAGAGCACTATGTCCTCCCCAAGAAAACCACATCGCCTCAAGTCTTGAGATGAGAATAGAAAAAGTGGATTTTTAGGTAAGAAATTACTTCACTCTCTTAGATTATATTATAGAAATGAATTTTGCATGTAAACATTTATCTTCTTTGGGTTTGGGCTAGGCCTCCACACTCACAGTGAGCAAACCGATTGTTTAGCCTCTTAACGAAAATAAAATTTGGATCATTATAATTAAAATTTGCTAAAAACTTTGTGTACTTAAGTTAATTATTTTATTAAGTCAAATTATGTATTGGTTAAAGCAAACAACCTTTTCTTTAAATTTGAAGAATATAAGAGAACTTTTCTTGCATTTGAAAGAAAAGATTTTCTTTGAAAAAACTATTACTTTAATTCAAATTTAAAAAATGTTGCGAAACGAAAATTTTTTAGTTAAAACATTTTTCTTTGATCGTATACCAAAGCAGACTTCTTCGCTTCAACAAATTTTTTGTTCAAACAAGAAGATTTTTTTCCAAATGTGCAAAGTATTTTTTTATTTCCTGTAAGAAGAATAGCTCATTCAGAATCGACTTAAGCAGATGGTCGTAAAATTTCATATGTATCCGGGACAAATCCCAGACAAGAAACAGAGGAACGTGTGCAGGGAATCGTATGCAGACGGGAAATTGTGAAATTCTACGCTGGGCGGGAAAACCGCTGACATTGGAGAATCCGACCACGCGCGAGTCCACTTCCGGTCACGATGTAGCACAATCAGGACAAAAAGTTAATCGAAAAGCAAAGCTACGTCCGTAACTGGGCCTATAATGCAGATGCTTGTGGCTATTTGTTATTGCTATATCTTCCAGAAGAAAATTCCTGAATGTACATGATACTGAATAAAAGCCTGACTTAAACATTAATTACACAAACATTACAAAATTAATTGGGTTATTAATCAAGAAAATGAATCAAATTTCAGCCAATCTATTTTTCAGGAACTTCAGGAACTTTATTTGTAATGAATTTAAAAGAAATTTTGTTTATGTAAAACAAAGTTGGGCAAAGTTACTGGGGAACAAATTTTGTCATTTGGGTGAATGCTGGACACGGAAGAGGGGATTATATATTTGGGTTTTGTGCGGGGTCTTAAATAATTTGAGTGTCGTATCATTAGTCTTATTGGTATTAGTATTAGTGCCGAATATTTTTTTTTTAATCGAACACAAAATGAGAGTTTTCTCCTTTGTATTAGCTACTATTTTTATGGAAAAGATAATTTTCTACAACTAATATGTATATTCATAAAAAAATCTTAATATGCAAAAATCACAATTTTCATATAAATTTAATGCTCGCAACCTATAAACAATTTTTTTTAATCTGAAAAAGTAGAGGAGAAGTTTCTCATCCAAAGGAAAAAACTGTCGTGATACGACCGCCAAACAATAAAGATAAAAATTGACTTTCAATTGCTCAAGAATCCTAGCTCTTTTTCTCCTAATTTTTTCTGAAACGACATGAGACATGAAAAAAATCAAAGGAAAAAAATTATTTCTCTAAGAAAGTTCTAACAAAATTTTGGTGTTGGCAAGAAACTGCAATTTTTATTCTTCAGAAAAAAAATATCTATCGAATACACTCTTTACATTAGGACGAATCTGAAAAAAATTCGAGAGAAAAAAATGGTGCTTGTTAAATTTTTTTTTAATTTACCAACAGATTTCGAGAAAGGACGATAAATTTTATCAGAATCAGTAGAAAGAAAATGATAAATCCTCATATTAACTTCAAGAGTATCACACTTCTAACAAAAATTTTGCCCATTTTTTTACCAAATTATGCTACAGTGCGTTTTCATTTAAATCAATTTTTTTGCAATTGAAAATGGACAAGCCTAAAATGCATAAAATAACTGAGCAGTAAGCGAGAAAAACATGATAGATCCACTTTAGTTAATTTATCAATATTTAAGGATATATGTACATATTGTGTTTTGCAATCCATTGATCAAACTGAAATTCAAAATGGGCTTTTCAGGCTGCTAATAAATTAACTGCAAGAAAATCTTTTCAATTCAATACTGTCTTGAAGTAATAT
>CAKNXH010000752.1:394190-406475 GCA_932178445.1 Andricus quercusramuli | reverse complement strand
ATTTCATATATTCACAAAAAATTGTAAATTTCTTTCACTATATTATTAATAAATAAGTATATATAAGTAATATATATATATAAGTAATAAATAAATTTATTCACTTTTGATTCAGTAAAGGAATATGATACTAATCATTAATATTCTAGTGATAGAAATTTACAATTTCTTGTGAATATATGAAATCAGAATAAAATTGTATAAATTATTAATATATTCTCAGAACAGAAAAAATCATGATCTAAATTTGTTCAAAAAATGGATTTATCTTATTTTGTTCACTTACACCTCAATTATATAATCCAGTATCGATATAGAAAATATCGTATACTACAGTCGTTTCGACAGGATTCTTCAAGCCTTTTCACTAAACGTAAGAAGTGCTTGAAGAAATTGCCATGGTGCCTTCAATAATAAATTTTAGTGTATCTATATTAAAAAAATAAATACTTCACCTTTGTTTTGAAAAGTCAAATGATAATTTTAAGTAAATGTTTATGATCAGTGGGGGTTTTGATTAAAAAAAAGGATTAAAACATTCAATATATCATACAAAAATCTATCAGAAACTTTTACGTCAGCATTTATTAACCCATACGTAACCAGTTAAATACATGAAAAATTTCAAAAATCTCACTACTCATTTTTTGGGCAGGTATGTATACTTGAGAAAAGAAGAAGAAAATTATAAATCATATACGACTATCAAAATTATGAAAGTGCCGTATATAGCAAAAAAAATTAATTTCAGGATACACCGGGAACGTGCTGGCATTCAAAAGGGAAAAGAGTAAAATCCCCCTGGAGACAAAAGAAGACACAGTCAAGAGGAGGGGGGTGGAAGAGTATTTGTGGGCCCGTCGTGGTGTTGTCCGCCGGGGGTGGCGGTGGCAGAGAAGTGGGCGGGGACGGGGGTGGTTGTCTCCGACGTGAACTTGAACCTCGTGGGGGTGGCGGTCGGGGTGCCTTCTGTCTTTCCACCATCAGCTCCTCTGTTGCGGGGAGCGCGGGGGGCTGCGGCCCCGTGGTGGGGCTCCCCTCCTACAAAAAGCGGCAAGGTAGTTCTTCCACTTCACCATTAATTTATTCATTTATTACAAATGCATATCCAACAGTCACTGAATAAATGGAAAAACAAGTTATATTGATATTTTGTGAAACTGTCGCAGATTTTAACATTTTATGTATGAATCAAGGGACGGGAGAAAATTTTTTATTACTGGATCATTCCAATTATTCAGAATTAACTATTTGACTCAACGCATTTGGTTTAAATTATCTAGAGGACAATGATTTTAAAACGGAACTGGAAAATCTTATGATGCAAAAATGTTGAAAATTGTGACTATTGTTTAAATTGTTCGTACATCTGAAAATAAATCCAGCACGGTTAGTCTTGCCGGATATGGAAGCAATTATATCCGTTGAAGTAATTACTGAGTGTACATAATTCAGTTCCAAGGTAACCATTTGGAGTAGCGATTTTCAGTCATTAATTGCAACGAAGGAAAATGTGAACTCCTATACCTTGCTACAAGGTATAGGAGTTCATAACAAACTTCAAAAACCTCAGTGTCCACATTTGGATCTGCAAGATGACTATGTTCCATAAACCATAAATTCAGGATTGCTAAGGGTCAGGAAATTCCAGAAATTCAGAGGAATGTCAACGAATTTTCGATAAACTGAAGTTGAAGTTAATTTAATTATCGTGTTGAAAATTCAACAATATCAACGATAACGTTTTTAATTGAGAATTATTCTTTTTGCTGAAAATGCAACAAACTAAGTAAGTTGAAAGTGGAACTACTTTGTTAAAAATTTATTTTTTGTATGATGATTCATCATTTTAGTAGGAAATCCTTTTTTATGAAAAATTGAAATATTTACTCGAATTTTTTTTTTTTTAATTAATTTTTGTTACTGAAAATTTAACTACATATTCCATGTTTGATTGAAAATGTATCTGCCTTAGTCAAAAACTCAACTGCTTGGTTGAAAATTTCTGTATTTTGTAGAAAATTCTTTTCTTGTAGAAAACTATTTGATTGAAAATTCACTTTTTGATTGAAGATTCATCATTTCTATTCAAAATTAATTTCTTCTTTCTGTTGAGAATTCAATTTTTTACAGAAGATTTATCACTTTTGTTGAAAATGTAACTATTTTTTTGAAAATTTGTTTCTTTTTTTCAGTTAAAAAACAATTTTCTAACTCAAAATGTAACTATTCCATTTTTTCTTGACAGTTAATCTTTTTTAGTTGAATATTCATTTATTTTTTTGAAAACTCATCTTTTTGGCTTCAAAATTCAATATTTTCGATGAGCTTCTTCTTCTTTATCGACTGAAAAATCTTTCTTGATTAAAAATTCACTTCTTTCGTTGAAAATTGCTCATTATGGTTTGGTTAAGGATTTAACTAATTTTGCCTAAAAAATCGTATTTTTCTATTTCATTAAACTGTTTTTGATTGAAAATTAAAATGTGTTTTGGTGGAAATATCAACTATTACACTTTTCATTTATGAGTTTGAAAATCGACTCTTTGCATTCCGTAAGACTGTTGTCACAAAAAGTGATTGAAATCAATTTAGAAACAAACCTTTTCTTATAATAACATTATATTGATCTCCTAGGTATGAGGTCATTCTTTGTACGAAAAAGAAAAATTTATAAAGGGGAGGGAAAATGAATAATTGGTCAGGTGAAGTCAGGGAACTTTGAAATTAGGATTTTGTAGCAACCCTGAAATTATTCCGATCTAAATTTTCACAAATTAAATTCAATAAATATCAACTATGGGAATAATAAAACAAGTATAGGGATTAATTTTCCTTCTGGACCTAAATAATTTATTTCTGATGCTAATTGAGAACGAGTTTTCATGACATGTATTAAATTGTCAACGGTTTTGGTTTCAGAAGTTTAGAAGTATTAGAGTAATCATGACTGTCTGATCCAATTAATGTCACGAACACGAGTTTAATAGTCCCTCTCGTTTTATGAGGAGGAATTGCATTCAAATACTTCTTAAGGCTGTGTCTACGTACACCAAAATTCGGTAACCGAAGAAGAAATATTTTTTTTGAACCCCGGGAAATTGTAAAAGGGCGGCTAGGTTCACCGACTTTCGATGATATTCTCGGTGAGCCTAAACACGTCGATTTTTAAATTTCCATATTATTGGAATTGTGCAATACTATAATTTTCAGATTCGAAACTGTTGAATATTTATTTGTATTTAGATTTTGCATATTTATAAGTTTTAAGGACATGAACTAGACTTTCATGAGATCAATTCTTTCAAACATACTCAAAAACTAATCACTCGAATAAAGTTTCCATACCGGACAGAAGTTCATCTTCCTTTCTATTCCATGGTTACATTCTATGCTCTACACTTATTTAGAAATAAATATTAAATAATATTACTCCCACAAATTCTCTTTATGCAAATAAATTTCTTGCGAATAGAGTGACGATTTTGGACAAACTGTTCCAATATATTTCCCTTTTTGCCTGTACGCTACCTCATCTATCACAGAGGATCGAAGGAGATAAATAAAAACAGTCTTCGGTCAGGTTATGACTATCGTTCCCAAAAAATAATACCATAAATAAAAGGGCATTTATAATTTAAAGTTCATTGAATAATTGAAGAAGGATGGTGTGACGGTCCACTTTTCTTTACGTATTATATCTGATATTGAAAATTCATTCAAAGTAATTAGTTTATGAGTGAGCTCGTTTAAAAGAATTGGTCATGTGACAGCCTGATACATGTCCTTAAGAACGAGTGAAGTTAGAAATTGTATATAATTATGAATTCAAAAAGTTCAAAGTTGTGAGTTGTAAGTTGAAAGTCAAAGGTTTTAAGCTGAAAGTTGAATGTTTAGAGTTAAGAGTTACAAATTGAAAAATGAAAGTCAATGCGTATGGGGGTTGAAAGTTGAAACTCGTAAATTGAACGTCAAAGGATTTACTTTTAAATTGAAAGGTAATATTGATTCTAAAAACGTAACTTCAGTCCCTAAAGGTGTGTAAATAACTACTAACAAACAAAATCGCTTTCATGTCGATGCGTCGAAGGTAGCGGCACCGCATGGGGTCGAGGTGGCCGCGGCCGTGGCAGAGGTCGCGGGGGCGGCGGTGCGATCCTCCAGGGGTCCGGCGTCGCCCCCGCACATTACCCCCCAGGACTTCAGGGCGTCGGACTGGAAGTCGTAAACATACTCGGGCAGAGGAACCAAATTGGCACGCTAAGTGGAGTGGGTCCACCACCAGGTGCCTCTGAGTCCGATGAAACCGGCGACGAGGAGGAGGGAAACTCACCAAAGAGGCCACCCAGGCCTCTCTACAGACGGCTGATCAACTACGTTCGCCAAGCTTGGACTGGTGTCAAATTTGCTTTAGGTATCTAATTTACTAACTCACTCGCTTCTAATCCAACCCCAAATATATAAGATCGGGTTCGCTTTCGATGTCTAAACCACTAACCCTTCCTTTTCGATATCCAGCTGACATGATGTGCGATATAGGTATTTAACCCGCTCGAGCATGAATTTTAGTACTTCATTGATTAGAATTTTATATTTTTCATTACTAATAAACTTCTTTACCTTTTCATCTTTTCACGTTTCTTATAGATACAGGTAATTTAAATGTTTTGCTAAAAATCGGGTTCGCGACCATTTCAGCTATTTAACTGGCGATTTTTTTCCTATCAATAGGTGCCCAAAAACTTTCAGAAACTTCCAAAAACAAAGTATGCGATTTTTTGATGTAGAAATTCACGAGACATTTTTTTTAATTTAATTTTTTCGTCAATGCTGCTTCTCTTTTCAAACCTGCATGAAAAGGCAATTAATGACTGATTTCCAAGTTTAGATGCTGAATTTATTCGTTTCAAAGGGTATTTTTGTGGAAAATATTTACCATGCACGTATATCAAAAACTAAAAAATAAATCGATCTTCAATGTTGCCTATAAATTCACTAAATTTCACCACATTCAAAAGAGCTGCTAACTTTCAAGTTAAGCATTCTCGGTTTTATACAAAGTTATGAGGTAAATTATAATAAATAAAAATTGTATGGAAATACTTTTAGTAAACGCTATGTTTTTTATTTGCATAAATATGTATAAGAAGCTACTTAATTATTCTACAGAGAAATTGTGTATTTCGTAAAAATACAACTTCGTTGTGTACATTTTTTGTGAAATCATTATTTTTCGATAAAGTCGACCAAAAATGAAAATCACGCTGAATTTGACTGTACAGATTTTTGAAAACAACAACTATTTTTTTCCAAACATTTTTTTCTATGATCAATAGTTTTTAAAAGAAACTGAATTGCGCATGTGTTTATAGATTTGATTTTTTAATGATAAGTGCTATTTTCTGAACAGCTCGTCGCAAGCAAATAATGAATTAAGAACTTTGGTGCTTTTCTTACAATTGATGTTTTTCTAATATAATGTTATACCTATAGTTCTGAATATAATATCTTTTCCATAGATTCGGGCACGTTGTAAATTTCCCCATTAATTACTTGCAAAAAATGTTGGTTGCATTTCCTTAATTGTTTAAAAATTCAATTTATTAATACAGAGACATTCAATTGATTTAGAGACAATAATAAAAAATTCTTGTTTCATATTATCTGGAATTGTTATATAAACCTTCTGCACAAAAAGAAATACAAGAAAGAACCGAAAGTTGAAAACTGTTTAAATAAAAATTGATTTTTTATCGAAAACTATTGATATTAAAAAAAAATGTTCAACACAAAATATTTGTTGTTTCTTATGCTCTTGGAGCCTCTTACAAAATTTTTTTCTATCAAAAAACTAGTGTAACTCTCAAACTATTGACTACATGAAAAAGTGTTCCGCAAAACAAATGTGTAATTCATTGAGATCTATATTTTTCAATGTGGCTAAATGAAAAAAATAGAGTCTAAGAATTTTTTTCTACAGTGTTGATTGAATGCATTTACATATAATATTTACATATAAAGTTTCAACTATAGTGAATAAATTGATGTAAATATAGTAATTTTAGTAAAATGCAGCTCTTTTTGCCTTTGTATAATATTTATATCAAAGAAAAACAAAGAGAGTGAAATCATTTACGTTAAAGTTTCATTTAGTATAATATACCTTATAACTTTATAATGAAGCGAGATCAATGAACTCTTTGAAATGAATAAATTCAGCCAATAAACTTTAAAATCGGTTAGGAATTGCTTTTTTTATGAAGTTTTAAAAATAAAATAAAAATAGTAGAAAGAATCAAATCTAAAAAAAAAAAGATTACATAAATTTCAGATTTGCAAAATCTAATACATCGCTTTTGACGGTTTTTGAGCATCTACTATGAGAACAAAATCGTAATTTAAATAGCTGACATGGTCACGCAAAATTTTGGCCGGAATTAAAAAAAATCTTCAGAATGATCTTTATTCATTTTTTCCCAATTTTGTATATATATGCTGGCTTTTCATGCATATAAATGCGAAAATAATGGAAGTACTTTTGAAATATTTTTATTTAAATTAAATTAACTAGATTTTGTCAATAATTTTTTCCTCAGATTTCTTTTATCAACATTTTTCAAATCTCATTTGATGCTGCTCTTTTGAATTAAAACGTGCATAAATTCTTTGCGATGAAATTCAACTACAAAATTGCCATCAGCATGGAAACTGATAATAGTGCATATTAGATCACTGCCATGAATAATTAGCGCATATTCATCAGAACGTAATTCAGTACTTTGACAAACTAAATTGTAAACGGAAACATCGTGACACTTGCAAACTGCTGAATATGCTAATTATGAGTTTCCTTTCTCCATCATAAATACAATGATTTTTATTTCTTTCTTTAACCTACATAGCGTGGAAGCTGAACATCTTTCGCCCCTATAATTGGCTTCTTGTCCATTCAAATTAGTTGTTTCTGTATCAGTTACGTCGCCAATAAATTCAAAGGATCTTGCTTAGGGGCCATCGGAAAATTACGTAAAAGCTTTTTTTGGGGAGGGGGGAGGGGTGGTTAAATAGTTACTGTTACGTAATATTTTTAACAAATCCAATGTTATAAGAAATTCATGTGTAAAAATTATAGTACATTAAAATTTAGTACATTTTTAATAGATGCACAGAAAAACAGTGGTGTCACTTCCATTGCAGCTCATTTGTTATGTTCCGGAATAAGCATTTTCGTTCTCAAAATAAGAATACTTCAAATGTGGAACTATAACTAGAACATAGCTGTATTTTCATTCTCTTGCATCTCATTTTTGTTGCAACTCAAAATAACACCAACTCGGCGTGCTTTTGAGAATTGGTGTTTTTCTGTGTGATTGTAATAACATTATAAAGACTTTATATCGGTATAATTATATCAGTATTTCGATTTTTTCTTTAATTTTGTGAAAAAACAGTACCCATAAAAACAAACCTTTTATGCAATTTTTGAAATTCCTACTGCCCGCAAAATCATTCATCATTCTTCTAGTTTATCGGGTTAAGGTAAGATATTGGAAAAGATCCCAACGGATTCCATAGGATTTTCAATAAGATTTCCAATAATGAATTTTTCAGGATCTTGAAGGATTTCATAGAACGTCAAATATTTCACGGGATTACAAGAAATTTCACATTTTGAAATATTATAAGGAATTTTTCAGAGCTTTAAAAATTTTATAAATTTTTTCAGATATGAAATAATTTAAGTATTTTAAAGAATTCCTAGAAATTCACAAAAGTTAAAAATAAATTCGAATATTTTCCAAAGAGTTTAGTGGATATCAGGGATTCAAACGAATTTCATGAGGTTTTAAAGAATTTCCCGGAATTTCAAATGATTTGAAGGATTTCATGGGACATATAAGGTTCTGGGATATTTTAAAAGAGTCTAAGGGATTTTTATCAGATTTCTATGAATTGTATAAGTTTTGCGTGGATTTCAGTAATTTTAAAGGAACTTCAAATGTTCTCAATAAGGTAATTGCATGCATTATTTCAACATCTCAAAGGATTTCGTAGGACTTCAATTATTTCATGGGATTTCAAGAAATATCCTCAGATTTCATGTAACTTCATAGGTTTTTAAGGGATTTTATAATATTTTAATGAAATTTCGAAGAATTTGGATACTAATGGGCCCGAGTGGAGAGCTTCACAAAATAACTTTGTGAAGCTCTTCGGCTGGGGTAATCGCTAGAGAGATTGATTAGCGACCTGGTTCGGAGCAGTGTTGCGGAACGAACGTGTTATTCAAATAGAACTCAAGATTTTAAAGATTTAAGGGCATTTCAAAAGATTTTAACAAATTTTCAAGAGATTAAAAAAATTTCAAGAAATATGATCAGATGTCATATAACTTCAAAAAATTGTATAATATGCATTTCGATGAGATTACAAAAAAAAATAATTCACAAGAATTGAGGTACTTCAAAAGATTTCAGAAGATTGGAAATATTTTATGGTATTTCAATGGATGCCAAGGAATTCAAAAGACATCGGAACAAATTCAAAGAATTTCAAGGAATATCATCAGATTGCATGTAACTTTTTGAGATTTTCTGATATTTTTATGAAATTTCATAGAAATCATTCACAAGAATTAGAGTATTTTGAAAGATTTCAGAAGATTGAAAATATTGTATGGTATTTTAATGAATGCCAAAGAATTTTAAAAAGGTTATAAAAATTTCATATGGAATTTCAACAAATATGATTAGATTACAAGTAACTTCATGGGATTTCAAGGGATTGTACTATATTCTGATGAAATTTCAAAGAAATTATTCACACAAATTGAGGGACCGGTGGCGGATTTCTCATATAGGCTACATAGGCTGCAGCCTAGGGTGAAAAAATTAGGAGGGCGCCAAAATTTTCCTGTGATAAATTCACATTTTCGGATTTTTCCTGAACCGATACCGCCTGAGCGTGCTGAAAACAATTCTCACGAGGATTGACTGAAAATATTAATTTTTTATTCAACCCACTTATATAACTCCTTTAGTAATTCAAAACAATACATAATTAATGTGATGAATTCAAATTTCACAAACAAATAAAAGCGCTACAGGACAGGCAATATTTGAGATAACTGCGGATTTAAAATTGAGTAGTTGATTTCTGTTAGCTTAAGGGCGGCAAATTTTTGTTAGCCTAGGGGCGGCAAATACCTAAATCCGCCACTGTGAGGGAATTCAAAGAATTCCAAGGATAGAAAGAGATTTACAAATATTCCAAGCAATTTCCCCAAATTTGAAAGAATTCAAATCATTCAACATTTTTTAAGTTTATGGGGCTTTGCACTATTTACTAAATACAGTCTTAGATTTGGTGATCTACTTTTCCAGATTAGACAACAGATTGAACAGGAAGTAAAAATATCTAAAACCTTTAGTAATGGGTTTCGATCTTCTAAATTGCTTTTAAGAAGTTAAAATCAAGTGATTTGATGACATATTTATAGAAAATTATATAATCTAGTTTTATATTAAATTTCATCAGTGTTTATTATGAACACAATCATTCTTTAAAATGTTATGATCATTTGAGGTCACGTTTAGCTTATCGGAAAATATGCATATCCTAGATTAAATAATTGGAGATACGTACCATTGATTTTGAAAACTTGTAACAAACTGTGAGAAAATTAGGTTCTTGATTAATATTTTTCTACTAGATGATACAGCTTTTATTACGATTTAATCTCGGTTTTCATTTTCATCGAGTTCATAGTTCCTTTGTTGCATGTTCCATATTGTTCCAAATTCCTTTCTTTTTATTTTGATAACTTTGAATTATTTGGTCAATGGGTGCCTCGGGTAGTAAGTAACTAAATTGTGTTTATTAAAACATGGTGGAAAATATTTGGGAAAAGTCCAAAGGCCATTGATTACTATCCTCTTGATACATTCATCTTACGAATCGGTCTTCTTCGAAAACCAATATTTAAAAAATTACCTAACATAGGCAAGGGGTGAGGTTGGTCCAAACCACTTTTTTACGACTTATTATGTGGGGAAGGAACGGGATAAAAAATGGGAAAAAGATGTTTTACGTCATTTATGGATGGCCCCTTACAGAAAGTGCAAACACCCCTCGAAAATTACCTCGAGCGTAGGTATACCTGGTGTTTATGGAACTCCGCGATTTAAAGTCAGGACTGATAAATGGAGAACTGTGCAAACTCGAGAAAGAGTTGATACTAAAAAGAAGGAGTGTGAGCAATTGATCAAATTTATTTGCGAAACTTTCAAATATTTACTCATGGTCTTTCCACGATTTTATTTGGTTTACCTCACACGATACAGTGGTATCTAATAAAGCCTCAGAAGGATAAAGAGACAGAGAGACATAAACGCCTTGACCCAGTTTACATTCTACTATTTCTGCTTTCTTGAAAATTCTTCCACATTTTTATAAAATGATTCAAATATCAAAAAAGTATTTTTATCCAAGTCTCAAAAAGGTTTTCACAAATTGAAAAGTATACAATAGGATGGTCCACAAAGACGACCTTCGCTTATCTATAGCCCCAAAAATGCCTTGAAAAACTGAAGTTGACAATTTTGCACAAAACTGACACATATGAGCTTTCTTCCTTTTTTTGTCATAAATAACTTTGCATTCGACAAGAGAAATATTTTTCAACAATTTCAAACTAATATTCAATTGCTTAAACAATTTTCATCAGTTACAATACTATTTTTCCCTACTAAAACTCATTGAAAAGAATTTCTTTACGCTTAAATGGACAATTAATCATTTATAGGAAACTTCTTTCTTTTTCAAAAATTTACCCATTGTTTAAACAAGTAATTGTTATTTAGTTAGTGAAAAACTCCAGATCATGTAATAAATTCGTATTTGTTTGAATAATTTTTTTTTGTTCAACCAAATTTGTTCTGAGATAAATTTTTGAAATGTATTTTTCACTGTATTTAATGCGCTAATTTGTCATTGCTAGAAGAAAATTTATTTTGTTGAAAGCATTATGGAATTGTTCAAACAATTTATTACAGATAAATTATACAGTTTAATGGGAATGTGATAAAAAAATCGGATTTCTTGAATAAATTTGGTTAAGTCTGTTGCTTATCGTAAAATATTTAACTCTTATATACATTCTTAAAATGACTAATATTTGTGTGAACAACTTTTTTTTAATTGATTATAAAAAACTGTAAAAAAGATTGATGAAAAAAAACCGACTTTCGGTTTCCAGTGGACCAATAATCATAAGTCTGCGAGGTGATTTAGAGGAAAGAATTAAAGAAATAAGTTTAGAACGACAAAATTGAACGTAATTTTTATTTAATGAAATTTTACTGAAAACCCCAATCATGGAGAAGATGAAAAAATTGTTTAAACAAATCTAAATTATTCAATGCATTTGTATAATATTTAAAATTTTCAAGATAAGTGACACTCTTAACCAAATTTAGAAGAAAAAAAATCCGATTTTTTTATCGCATTTTCATCAAAATACACCATCAATCTTTAATTAATTTGTTGAACAATTGGATAATGGTTTTAACATAAAATGTTGTTCATGAAAATAACAAATTAAAGCATTAATTACAGGAAAAGGTAAATTTCAAATATTTCTATTAGGACGAAATTGGTTAAAAAAACAGTAACTAGCTGTGAAATGGATCTCGGGGTGGGAATAGTGGGGATATCGAAGAGGAGTCTTTGGAGCAATTGAGTGTCCGGATGCAATAAGGGCACATAAAATTTTCTCGTGCGAAAACGAAGTCCCCTGGAGGCTTTCAACGAAATTTTCGAATTTTGATTTTTAAAGGACATATCTGGCTGTGAAATTGTATTGCGCATCTTTTTTCGTCTAGATAAAAAGTTGTAGCTTTTTTAGTTTACAAATTAAAGCCGAAAAACTGACTTTTTGAAAAAAATCAATTTTAATCCGTTTTTCACTTCAACTCGCGTTCAGTTCGTCAGTTTTTCGAATTTTTTGATAACATTTTCAGAAAATGCACTTTAGGGTATCGATTGACTGATAGAGATTCAACAAAAATTTTTTTTGTAATTGTTACTAATTTTTTTTTGATGCTCAGCGTGAATCAGACTTTTGTAACTTCCAGCGTTTCGTTTATCGAGGAAATTTTGAGCAAGAAAAAACTTCTCGCGACAAAAATGCGGAGAAAACTGTGATAAAGTTTTTGGGAAAGTATATCAAAATATTCAATAGTTTAGGAGTAGTTGTGATTTTAGTTTATGTCAGCGCTTGAGCTT
>CAKNXH010000752.1:332917-389190 GCA_932178445.1 Andricus quercusramuli | reverse complement strand
TCTTTGACTTCTCTGAATCCTTGAACTCTCTGAATTCCTTGAATTCTTTGAATTCCTTGAATTCTGTGAATTCTTCAGATTCTCTGAATTCTCTGAATTTCTCGATTTCTTTGAATTCCTTTAATTCTCTGAATTCCTTGAATTCTCTGGATTCCTTGAATTCGTTAAATTTCAAGAATTCTGTGAATTCCTTGAATTCGTTGTTGAATTCTCTGAATTCCGTGAATTTGTTGAATTCTTTGAATTCTCTGAATTCCTTGAGTTCGTTGAGTTCCTTCGATTCGCTGAATGCCTCCAATTTGCTAAATGCCTTGCTTTCTCTGAATTCCTTGAATTCGTTAAATTTATTGAATTCGCTGAATTTGTTGAATTCTCTGAATTCCTTGAATTTGTTGAATTTGTTAAATTCCTTGAATTCGCTGAATTTCTAGAATTCGCGGAATAACTTCAAATTTTCTGAATGTCTAGAATTCTCTGAACTCCTTGAATTCTCGCAATTCCCTGAATTATCTGAATAACCTGAATTCTCTTAATGTCCTGAATTCTATTAATTCGTTGAATTCGTCGAATTCTCTGAATTCTCAAAGTTCGCTGAATCCCTTTGATTCTCAGAATTCCTTGATTTTGTTGAATTTCTTGGAAACGCTACATGCCTTCAACTCGCTGAATACCTTGAATTCTCCGAATCCCTTAAATTCTCTGAATGCAAGAAATTCTCTGAATTCTTCGAACTCTCTGAATTACTTAAATCCTCTGAATTCCCTGAATTCTCTGCATTCCCTGGATTCGTTGCATTCTCTGAATTACTTAAGTTTGTTGAATTCCTTCAATTCGCTGAATGCCTCCAATTTGCTGAATGCCTTGCTTTCTCTGAATCCTTTGAATTCTGTGAATTTTTCGAATTTTCTGAATTCTTTGAATTCTCTGAATTCCTTGAACTCTCCGAATTACTTAAGTACAACCGTTACGTAAGGACATAAACGTGCACAGTTGGGCAAGTGACATCTGTGCACGTGCACAGTTGGGCAAGGGACATCTGTGCACGTGCACAGTTGGGCAAGTGACATCTGTGCACGTGTACAGTTGGGCAAGGGACATCTGTGCACGTGCACAGTTGGGCAAGTGACATCTGTGCACGTGCACAGTTAGGAAAGTGACATCTGTGCACGGTGAAGTGCACAAGAGTCTATCTGTGCACGTCTAAATTTCGACGTGCACAGTTGTCCAAGTACCATCTGTGCACGTGCACAGTTGTCCAAGTGACAACTGTGCACGTCTGAATTTCGACGTGCACAGTTGTCCAAGTACCATCTGTTCACGTGCACAGTTGTCCAAGTGACAACTGTGCACGTCTAAATATCGACGTGCACAGTTGTCCAAGTACCATCTGTGCACGTGCACAGTTGTCCAAATGACAACTGTACACGTCGAAATTTCGACGTGCACAGATGGGCTCCTGTGGTCTTGGACGTGCACAGATGGACGTGCACAGTTGTCCGTCTGGCCATCGACGTGCACAGTTGGGCACGTGCAAAGTTGCTACGTGCAAAGTTGTCCGTCACCCACCATTTCCGAGAAAAATGAAAAAATTCCATTTTCATAAACAAAAAATGGCCTGCATTCCTGGCTTATGGAAATACCCACCATTTTTGTTAAATATTAAAAAAATATATACTTTCATATGAGGAAAACTCCATGTTAGTTTTACGTCAAGACAAGGAATTTTTTGACGGAAAAGTTTTTATGTTCAATATATTTAAATATATTTCACATTTATCCAGGTATTTCTCAATAATGTATAAAAACTTTATCTGAATCTCACTTTAAAAAATATATAAATAATACCTGGATAAATGTGAAATGAAATAATTTCAAAATTCGAATTTATGAAAAATAATTTTCTGATGATAAAAATTGTTAAGCCGACGTAAAACTAACATGGAGCTTTCCTCATATGAAGGTATATTTTTTTTAATACTTAACAAAAATGGTGGGTATTTCCATAAGCCAGGAATGAAGCCAATTTTTTGTATATGAAAATGGAATTTTTTCATTTATATCTCCATCTAGTCTGTGATGACGAAATAATTTTTCTGTATTAGAGGATTTAAATTTTTACCGATATTGTAGATTTTCATTATTCACAGTATGTGTGATTGGATTTCTCAACGGATCGATAATTACCATCTCCGATGATAATACAGATTCCTATTTAAATATTGATTGGTAACACCTTGCTAAATTAGCGTATATCAGAAGAACATAATCTATCTCTGATCTCTCTGTAGCTCAATTGGTTAGAGCACCTGACCGGAAATCAGTTGATCTGGTGCTCGAATCCCAGTGGAGTGAAAGGAGAGAGATCCTTTTTTCTGAATAAATTTGAATTTAATAAAGTTTTACTATAAAAAAAAACTATTTCTACAACATTAAAAAGCGATAAATATTGTTCTAAATCCTTAAGTCAATTTTTTAAAATATTACCGTTAAAAATAAGACCTCCAAATCTCATCAATTTATCTGCAACCGTCTTTAAGTACCGTGTTCACAAAAAAGCGTGACAACCACACAGATCCATATATCCGAACTGTTACCATTACGAAGCTTCCTCTATGAAGTAGCTTTCGATGGGTTAGTATAGGAAAACAAAATTATTGAAGCAAATGTAAATTGTTTAAACAATTTGAAATTAGTTTTAAAACGTTTAAAAACATTTCAATTGTCGAATATAATGATTTATGGCAGAATAGGGGAAAACAGAGCTCATATGCGTCAATTTTGACCAAAATGGTAAATTTCAATTTTGTGTGGCATTATTGGTGCTCCATAAGGGGGCTGGGGGCGTAAAAATTTCGAGTAATTCAGGGAAAATTATCCATTGGAGACTCCCGAACAATCTCTAATAATCTCCCGCAAGCTAAGTTCAAACCCAGAAACGTAACTCTCATTTTCCCGTAATAGGGTGGCATGCCCTCTATTCGAAACAAAAATTCCAACATGCATGATTTTTTACCACCCTAGAACAATCAAATTATCTCCGTAATTTTAGAATTTTTTGTGCAGAAATGATATTTCGCCATTTGCATGAATTTCAAGTGAAAATAAAAAGTGCTTCACATCTCTCTCTCGGTTTTGCCAGACTCGCAATATTGTTTTTAGTCTCGAATTTCTTACTCAAAGTGGAATACCGTCAGTGTCAGCGAATACCACCAAGCCGTATTGTTGAGCCTAGCGGTAAGTCGTTAAGGACTCGTTTGGGAATGCTAAAACTTTTCCATCCTCGAAACCAGTGGGATTCATTTTAAGTGGTGTGAAATATTTCTGCGAAATTACTGCCCTAATTCATATTTTCAAGATTAATTCTTACACCTCTCTAGTCACTTTACTTGCCTATCACTGATAAAAATGAAAAAAATGCAGATGAAAGCAATTTTCTTTTCAAAACATATTTCCTTTTTACTCTAGTATTACAAACAGAATATTACATACAGAGTCAATACCATTGCCCTAAAAAAAGTACCAATCAATAAAAACATTGCACTCTTCTATTACTAAACGAACTTTTAATAGAGTAAACATAAAAAGATACTGTGCTGGCATTGTGTGTTGAAAAACTGTGAATACATTAAAATTAAAATCATAACTCGTGAATTGCACCGGAAATACCGACTCTGTGAAGCACACATGAAGTGCCCACATCGCTAACTTTATTGGATGGACGTGTGGTTTTCTATAGAATTTTTGAATAATCATTTGAAATGCTCGCTGAGTTGGAAATTTTACAGGATGCATCACTAATGGGCACGTGTGATAGAAACAAATATGAGCACGCTAGGGTGGTCCAAATTTATACCTGGTACAACTATTTTTTTCTTTTTGTGATTGATCGCCCCCAATTTCTTCGTTTTCCGGAAAAAGAAAAGCCTTATTCTTTCAAAACAGCTAACATTAACCTTCTTCCTTCGAGCTTTTGAAATTAACATGAAATTTTAAATGTGAAAAAGCTTGAAGTCAAAATTATTATTCTGTGTTTGAGTGGGAGATGATACTGGGACCTATAGTGAATTCATTGGGACTATGCTCTTATCAAAATAGTAAACGGAAGTAGGTATATTTCATGTTCAAAACAAAAAATAACATGTGTGCTTGTGGCACACGCCAAGTTTAGATACGTTTTTATCGAAAAAAAATTTTTCGAAGTTCCAACTTCAAAAATGCCCTGGGTGACTCGTTTGTCAAACTTAGAGGGTTCATTTTGTGCATAAAGTGTCGGGAATTTATGCGACTATATGCCCCTATACGTAACTCCATACCGGCGATAAGGGCCCTTTTCATGCGGACGTCCACATGTTTCAAAAAAATGGAAGAAAGAAGTACTTGTGCCCAGAAAATGCCCCAAATAATGCAAAATAGCAGTTCTATGTCAAATTCATGCTCAAGACAGTACTTAAGAAACATTGAACATGAATTATTTTTATTTGATAAGTGACGAGTTTCCAAGCCTTTTTCAAAAACTTTTTGTCAATGTCTTAAACAATCATACAGTTGATGAATGTCAAAAATAATATTTTTGTCTGACATATTTTCAATTCTTTAAAGAATTTCTATTTGTATCATTTTTTGTCGCCAAATCATGGAAAATTTGTATTTTCTGGAATAATTCCAGAAAATACAAATTTTTCATTAATTAATGGCGCTGTTAGCAAATGTTAAGAGTAATATTTTTTTCGTTAGGGATATTCGGCAATTATTGAACTAAATTTCATTTATCCAGATAAATCCCCCCCCCCTCGTTAATTGTAAAAGATATTATTCATTTGAATGAATGACGCAATTAATGAATGTTAAAAGTGATCTTTTTTTGAAAGACCAAATGCAAGTATTCGAAAATTTAATATCACTTGCTCGTTTCTATAATGAAAGATGGAGAAAAGTCTAGTTTTTTTGAAACTATAACACTATTTCGCTAGTTATTCAGTATTTATTATAGCAACGAAATTGATCTGAAAAAAATAACTATCCATAACGTAACTTGAAGCAATTATTTACTGAAATAATCATTATTTTAACAATTCAGGTATAAGTTCTAAGATGAGAAGAAACTGTGTAATAAGCGACATAATGTTAAAATTATTGATTGGCGCAAGTGAAGGATTATTCATTGCTTAAATAACTGCAAACTGTCTTCCACAAAAAATATCACTCTTGACATTTATTAACTGCGTCATTAATTTAACAAAATAGGAACTTTTGAAGATGTAGGTGGGGAAAATGGTTTAAATAAATGAAAAATGTTTAAATAGTTGCAAACTATGTGTCACAAAAAATATAATTTTTAACATTTATTAACTGCGTCATTAATGCCAGAAAGTAGTAACTTTTTAAGATTTACTAGGGAAAAAATGGTTTAAATAACTGACAAATATCCTTAGAAAAGATTAGTTTTAACAGTTGGTAATTCTGTCATGAATTCCAGAAAATAATAACTGTTTACGGTTGACGGAGGAAAAAATTGTTGAAACAAATAACAATTATTTAAATAATTAAGAAATATGTGAAATATGAAATATTACTTTTAACATTGATGAACCACATAATTTATCCTGAAATATAATAACTCTTCACGATTATTATGTATATTTTTAATTATTATTTTATTTATTTATATATTATATATAGATATATATATTTTATTATTATAGTATTATTATATAATAACTCTTCACAGGAAAAAAGTAGAAACAAATAATAATTGTTTAAACAATCGAAAATTATTTTCAAAATACTTGAAAACTTATCGCGTATCAAATGAAAATAAACTGTTGAAAACTTCAAGAAAAAATACCGGCTTTAGCATAAATTCTACATAAAACTGTTATTTTTCATGTCTGAAGCATTTTCCGGGCATAATACAACGGAGTTTGTGGTAGTTAAGATTAGTTATTTGATGACAAATTTTCCTTGAACAATCCTTAAGGGGATTAAAAAGACTCGGGTCGTCGCCATATACATAACACGTCAACGAGGCCCGGCATACAGTGTTAGCTGGCGCATTGCATTTTACAGAAGCTAAATAACGCTCAACTTCAACTTAAAAAAAAAACAACAGCATTTTTCGAAAAAATCGCTTTGCTCCGGCAAGTAAAATTGCCTTTAGATTATGTGGTTAAAATATTACATTAAACAATGCATGCTCGTAGACGTATTATGTATGTGGCAAAACACGTGTCGTTTTAATCCCTCTAATAACCGATTGAAGTTTCGTGCACGAAGTTAATAATAAGTACTGCTTCTTTCCATTTTTTCAAAAACTTAACTTCTTCCCCTTGAGACCCCACCGATTTGAAAATAAAATACACAATTTATTTTTCCGGTTAACAAACAAATTGGGGAGATCGATCAACAAAAATCCAAAGTCGATTTTTTGGCCCACCTTAGAGCAGACACCGGTGATGAAAGCGTCCGTTTTTGTTATGAAATAATTATCAATTCTGAATAATTTCATGTTTACATTCAGTATAATAGATTAAAACGAAAAGTCCTGATTTTTTCAGATGAATAAAAGTACTTCGGCAAATGTGTTAGCGGTATAATTTGATCTCTAAAAGAATTTTTACAATATTCATTTCAGCTTTTTTGCGTGAGGACGTAATTCATTGTTGCAGCGCTGACGATTTTTCATTTTTCCACTCAGGGACCTTAAATATTAGCCAGAAAGCTAGACAAGGGACTTTAAAATCGGAATTTCTTATGAGAGAGCTATGAAGATAAATCATTTTTGTACTTTGAAATACATGATGTACTTAATATTTATGGTAAACTGAATAACGAAATTATTTAATACTTTTTGTATTAAAAACTTCTCTCGATATTTCTCTGCAAATAAAATCATTTTTCTTAATTGAATATTCAAAGATAAATTGCATTGAAATATTAGAGTACAATAAAATACTTTCATGAAGAAATGCAGTTTTAAAATAGATATTACACTCTGAATAATTTTTCCAACTGACTTTTAATGAAAGCTGTAAGACCTTTCTTCAAATAATTTACTGCAAATTCAAATTTTCGTGATTATGACTTCTTAGCCGTCTGTGGAATGACAACGAACTCGTTAGACTAAAATTCTATATGCAGCTTCATTCTCTGAACCGAAACTTCTCGCACGTGGAAAATAAATAAGGGAAAAAGCCACAGATATGGATTTGAAACTTTTGTAATTGATTATAAACAAACTAAGATTAATATCAAAAAACTAAAAAAAACCTTTAGATTCTTTTCCCAAATGTCTAGGTGCGCATTTTTTTTATTTTTAAACGATCACATTATTTTTTATAATTCTGCAATTCTTATAAACAAACTAAGCGTTTGATCGAAAAAAAACACCATTGCGTTTATCTTCGGAATATCTAGATGCGCTTTTTTATTTTTTTACCATTTTTTAGACATATAGGGCATTTGTAAATAAGCCTACATTCACAACGTGGTCGTAGATATGGATTTGAAAATTGTGTAAATAATTATAAGCAAACTAAGAGTCATATTGAGAAATAAAAACGCCCTTAAATTTGTCTTCAAAATATCTAGGTATGCATTTCTTTTTGAATAAGTTTAAAAAAAGTTAGAAATCCATATCTACGGTCATACAGCAAATACGCGCTGATTAAGAAATGCGCTCATTTAAAAAAAGAAATTCAAAAAGGGCACCTGGTTATTTCCAACACGTAGTGATGTTGTTGGTTTTTCGATCAGACGCTTAGTTTGATTATAACAATTGCAGAACTATAAAGAATGTTAAAACAATTGTTTAAAAAAAATGCTCACTTAGAAATTTGGGCGACGAATCTATTTTAGATTTTTCCACAAAGGAATGGTAAGAAGTGGTATCACCCCATGCGTTTTTGGTGATTAGATGTAGGAGGAACAACCTCCAAGAGAGATCGCTAAAATTTGCTAAGCATACAAACCTGACTCGCCAACCTGCAGATGCGCATCGCTGTTGTCGTGTCACGTGTTATACCCACTCCCCTATAATATATTTTGACATCTTCCCAGATAACAATCGTGCATCGCACTTTACTCGCACGCTGTGAGTCTCGTTATGCGTGCACAAATGCTGCCTTCTTGACACACCGTGCGTGATGAGAACTTAAGTGGAAGTGGAAGGAGTAACAGCTCGCACACGTGCGAGCATGAAGTGCGAACACAATGAGAGCACAATGCATGCATGAATCGCTACAATGTATCATTCATAAATTAACAGTATAAATAAACAAATTAAAAATATTTTATTGACTGAATTTGTTGATATCAATAATGTATAGAACATAGGTTTATTTTTTTAGTATATTCCTAAAAATAATTTTTCATTAAATTATATAGTGTGTGAAGATATCTTGGAGATTAGTTTTTATTTCTCAATATATTTTCAATAAAATATTAAAATCATTATGAAAAGAAATATCGATTTTATTATTTCATCAAATAGATTTTTTAAATTTTTCCTAGTCACCTACGGCATGTTGATTTGACCTCAGCACCAGCGGCCAACGTGTTATCTACTTGTCTGGCGTCGATTTTTCGTTTTTTTTTTGCTGTGGTAATTTTATATCTGTAATTAGCATTTAATTTCATGTTTCCTTAGTACGTGACCGATGGATTATACCACCGATTCATTTTACTTCTGTGGTGTACATGAACAAATAATATAACCTCAATTCTTTGCCCGTGGAGATTATTGTTCACATTTGAGTTTGAATCGAAAAATCATATTCTTTTTATTAGTTATTATTCAGTGCCAAGTTCAAATGGTATTTATCGAGTTATCATTTTCGTATCTTCAACAATCATTTTGTCAATCATTTTACTCGCCCTACGTGCTCGCATTTTCCCGCACGCAAGCGACTCTCACGAAGCGTGAAACATATGCGACCACTTGGAATGCGGCCTTATCCGCACACATCTGACCCATGATGCTCGCACTGTGCAGGCATTTTGTTATCTGGATTGATTCATTTGTAGGTTATGTTTGTGCGTCAGGAAACAGAACACGCAGTCCAACCGGCAACCGCTAGTGGGGATAACGAGTTCTCTTCTTCTTTAAGAACAGCCAATGGCTGATCTACGTTGACACCATGGTTGCTTCAGCAGCTTTGTATATACGGTCACGAACTAGTATTGGGGTATAACGCGTGATACGATAACGCATGTGCGCGTGTGCAGATTGGAGGTCTTGGAGGTTGCTCGTCCCACTTCCCATGCACAGGGATACTCCTGAACTATTTCTTCGTTTTTTTTTTTTTATATGACTCCTAATTTAAATGTCGCAAACTTAAATGTCGTTCAAAAACTCATTTTTTGCGTGAAGTCGAACAAATTTGAGGAAGATATGCCTAAAAGTTAGAAAAGAAAGGTTCCAATGCATTTTTGAACCACCCTTATGTCCACTGTCCATTAGTGGTCACGATAAATTGTCGAAAATATTACATGGGACACACAAATAGAGGTTTTATCTGATTGACGTCAGCGGAAAATTCTGTTATAAGACTTGTCACCCTGTCATGAATACGCAAGTAAGCGTGACTTGATCAAAATATGCCCAAATTAGTCATCTTATAACCGTTCCCTCGACCAAGTCAATTTATCGGATCACGACATCGTCACTTGATACCAGTGCCGGATAAACGAATTTTGGGCGCCTAGGTCATGCCAATTTTTGAATCGCCCACCCCTCAATATAATTTTCAAGAGCAACCGCTGGAATGCAATTTTTTTTAAATTAATAATAAATAATGTTAATTATTTCACTAATATGGCATTCCATTTTATACGTTCAACTAAATAACTTTATTTATAAACGTAAACAGTAGTTGTCAATAAATATCTTTTAAATTCAATTTGTCCCTGATGGAACAAAATAATTTCAAAAAGTTTTCAAAATTATCAAGAGTAATATTGTACAATACATAGTTTTATTATAATTTCCATATGTATTGCACTATACATATATGTTTCATTGTTAAAAATCTTACTAACATAAATTTGCGGCCCTTAGGCTGACAGAAACTTGTCGCCCTTAGGCTAACAGAAAATAACTACTCGATTTTGAATCCACAGTCATCTCAAATATTGCATGTCGTGTGGTGCTTTTATTTGTTTGTTTTCTGCCGCGCAAAAGATAAAAGTGAAAAAAACGAACATTATGCGCGGTAAAATAAAAATTCATCAGATAAATTCTGTAATGTTATGAATTGTTTAATAAATTACATCAGTGGTTTAAATAAAAAATTATTATTTTCAGTCAATATTTATGACAATTTTTCCCACCACGCTAAGGCTGCAACTGTGTAAAAAAATCCGAAATTTTCGAAAATTCATCGCACGAAAAGCGATTTAGATTTTAGAAGAAACTTTCAAGTTTTGGCATTTTTTTCAAAGATTCTACATCTTTTTTAATTTTCCCTTTCATATTCTGCGTTTCTGTGCGCCACTCAATGTTTTATAGAGATAGGACATCATGTAACAAAATGGACTTATAAATTTTGCATAATTCAAGAGATTCAAATTATTCGATTATGCTCTGATCACCACCGAAGACAGAAACCGTATCAAAAACTACTGACCATGGAAGACTGAACCGTATTTAAACGTTAACTATCGGTAGGAAAATAAAGTGAATTCCTCTAATATTGTGTACTTATTACAAGAGATAGGACTGACAGCGTTCTGACCGCCATTTACCCCTCATTTAACCGTCATTTGCCAGTATGTGTTGAAAATGGGTAAAAGCGGTAAAAATCAAAATAGTAAGAAATAACTAATTGAAAGTAATTAAATACATTCTTTGATCATTTTTGCACACAATTCGCATTGAAATACATAAATCATTTTGAGATGCGCAAAAAAGAGACTGTAGATAATAATGAAATACATGTTTGATGTGCAACATAACCAACAAATCTCAAGTCTTACTTTAATAATGTATATATAGGAGAAAAGAAACATCTGCTCTAAAATCAGGTTGTAAGCATCAAGAGTTTTGCATGAAATGATACCACACAATGACGTAATTTTATATTTTATGATATTTCAAAAATGATGCAAATTTCAATGTTTTTTTAAAACTTTAAGTAGCATTCCTTCAGAATCGTAACAACTTAATAATACAGATGTAAGAACTTATATATAATTTGTCCCCTTCATGATGGAAATCTTAATATATTTAACAAGTTCTAAGACATCTTCTTCATATAGTAAAGAATGCTATAAAGACTTTTATAGAAATTTTATATTTACTTATTCGACTGATTATTGATGCTGAACTAATATTGAACTAATTACTCATTGAAATTTAGAAAGTACAATTTAAAAATTTCCGCCTGATCTGACTACAAGTTTTGAGGTTACAATGCAGCATTTTTACTTGACTGGTGAAATTTTTAATTTTTAAGACAAATCCTTCTGTAATCATACTTACTCATACTTACTTATAGAGCAATAAAAGTTAGAGAGATTTGGACAACCATTAGCTTCCAGTGAAAAGCGATTTGCAAGTGAAATGTTTAATGAACAAATGGCAGTTTTAAGGCTTTCTATCTTAAATTTTGAATAATCTCCAGACTTTGAATAAGAACCCCCTAAAGTATTTGGGCCCCTAGTCCGTTGCCTGTGTTGGCCTTATGGTTAATCCGGCACTGCCTAATATGTACTATTAATCAGAGCTGAATTTCGTCAAGGAGTGGTAATTTAATAGTAAAAATATACATAAGCCGGACTCGGCCGTGTAGGCGGTGATATTAATATGAATGAGTTGTATTCAAATCACGCCCTGGAAAAGAAAAATGTTTGAAAATATGAAGCAAATGCGACTAAGGAGCCATGCATAAATTACGTAAAGTCTTCTTTTTTCTTGGTGGGGGGGGGGGGGGGGGGTCAAAATAAAAACATGTGAAATATAAAAATCTGCTAATTAAATAAAGAAACTTTGATTAAATCAGTTTGAGAAGATGAAATGTGTTAATAAAAAAAAGTATTTATTTTTACCAACATACTATAATTTTCCAATTTCTTCAGGGCCTGTAATGTTGCATAGTTCGACACACTTAGTGTAGTTTAAATTTAAAAGTGTGTGATCCGAAACAAAAAAGTGTGCAATGGCAAATTAACTTTATTTTAATAAAAGCTTTAAATTTTACATTTATTGTAATGAATCATCGCAAAAGCATTAAATCGATTCACTTCATTTTCATTTATTTCAGTTTTCTAAGCTAATATTTAAAAAGTACCAACAATTCACTTCAATATTTATTTAAACTATTATTCATTAGTCTAAATGATCAAAACCCCTGTTTATCACAGGCTTTACTGTATCTCTTCTTGTGGAAATTTTATATTATTTTGTTAAAAACGCAACTATCTGGTTGAAAATAATCTGTTTTGATTTAAAATTAACTGTTCTGTTGACAATACAATACATATTTTCGGGTTGAAAATTCAGCTGTTTTGTTGACTGCAACTATTTGAATAAAAGTTGAAGATTCTTTTGTTTTTTCTTGAATTAATATTTTTATTAAAAATGTAACTGTTCTTTTTTCGAATGAAAATATATGTTTTCAGTTTAAGAATTCAACTATTTGTTTGACAATTTATGTAATTTGCTGAATTTGTATTTTTTGGTGAAAAATTATTCTTCTTGGTTGAAAATTTGATTCTTTGGCTCAAAATTCAACTGTTTTTTAGAGAGCTCGTCTCTTTGGCTTACAAATTTGATATTTAAAATGAGAATTTTTTCTTTATCATTATCCTTGTGTATAATTTCTTTTTTCCTTATTCAAAAAATCTTTCTTTGTTGAAAATCCAACTACATATTGTCAAAAATGTGTCGTTTTTATTTGAATATTAATTTTCTTTATGGTAGAAATGTCATCCTATTGGGTTAAAAATTTAATTGCTTGGTTGAAAATGAATCAGTTTTGGTTGAGGATTAACTATTTTGTTGTAAAATCATCTTTTTTGGTATAATTAAACTGATTTTGATTTCAAATGAAAATATTTTGTGGGTTAAAATACCAACAAAAAAAAAACGCTGGATAGGAGGAGTGGGTCAAGACTTACGGACCCTAACAAAGTGGGGCAACTAGTTCAATGTTTCAACAAAAAACTTTAAGCAATTTATGCACGGCCCCTAATGATAGGATAGGAAAGCCACATTCGATTGTGTCTAAAATCTGCAAAAATTGTAACTCAAGTCTCATTTTAGTTTTCTACAATCTTTTCAATTTTTATTCAAATTATATTTTTCAGGAAGCATTTGAATTTTTTCAGTCCGGGAAGGAAGATATAGAGGTTAAAATTTTGTAACTTATTTTTATTCAGAGAGAATCTAGTTCGTTTTATATCCACATTCGCCGAAGACGTGCCTTTTTCATACTATTCTTTACGCTCAGAATAGTCGTTTATTTTCTGAAGTTTTTTGTTAGCATGAGAAACAACTTTCTTATCTGCGGTGAAGAAGACTTAGACCCTTTTTACAACTCTCAAGTAAAATACAGTTGCACGAGATCGCTTTTTTCGTTTCTTCCTTTCTCAATATTCGTACCAATTCCTCCACCCTCAACCCCTTCCCATCATTCCTGATTTAACCACTTCTGTCTGGGGACTATTTTTCTTTCCTCTATACGAATTTTTAAATTGATCGAGTCACATGTTGAAAAGTATCTGATCGGAAAAAATGAAATGCCTTTGAACGTGCCAGTGGTTTAGAGATCTTTCGTCGCATCTTTTCGTTCATAAAGGTGCATGCTCTGAATTCGAATATTCATTTCCTAGACTCCCCAGGGCCCAATTCAAAATACTACTATCTTCAGATAAGGAGAAAGTCTCGCGGGAAATAAGAAACTGTTCTCTTTCGCATACTTACTTTGAAATGAAAAAGAGCTTAAGTCAATAGAAATGAAGAAAGAGGCTGCTAAGTGTATTTTCTCATGTCAACAGATTGTATAAAATTATTGTTAGGATATAGATAAAAAAAATGTTTAAACTTTTCGGCCTCATTCTTAGGTCTACTTGTAACTGAGAAACGATTATACAACTTCTCCAATGTTTTTTACTTGAAATTTTACATTGTTTACATTATCACAAATTAATTTTAAAATATTAAATTTAAAAGCTTCACAATACAAAATTATTCACTTCTGAGCCCTTAGGTTTGAAATTAAAAAATTAACACTCAAAACGCTTAAATTTGAAATTTAACCCACATTTACCCCACGTATTTTAGTATACGTTGTTACCCTACGGGGGTCAAAAAGACCTGGCCCGTTTTCTCAGGTTTGTATTTCAACGACAAATCGGTCAATTGAAGTCAAATTTTTCTTTACTGAAAAGGTTTTTTTGTGCTCTAGAAGGCAATGCTAACCAAATAATTCTAAAATGAAAATTGAGAAAGGTGTATCAGAATTTAAAAAAAAATGTGATTGCAAAATCTTGAAATATGTTTTTAAAATCAAAATTATGTAATTCTGAGTTAAATAAAGATAAAAGTGTTTATATGTAGTGATTTTGAAAGCTCAAGAGTCACAACTTTTTAATGATGACATCATTATCGGTTCCAAAAGGTATAATTATTTCATTATGTGAAAATTGCGAAATTCCAAAATTTTCCTTGTTGACCGCTTTCAATTGAAAATTGATTAAATGCAAGAAATGTTGTTATTACATATATAATTGCTAAAGTTCAAAGTCTTGAGAGTTGCATGCAACATTGTTAATTTTTAAATTACGTCCAATTTAAAACATTATAAACTTCGAACATTTGAAATTTAAATTATTCAATTTTCAAGATTTGAGTGACTCTCCGCATAGTACATGATTTGAGCATAGACATTTTAAAAAAATTTATTTTTATATAAGGATTCTTTGTAAAGTTTCCAGTACGCGCTGGTAAGATATTTGTCTGTAAAATTATTAAATAGAAAATGGCAGACAAAAATGTGTTAAACTTGAAGGCTGCATTTAAAAAAAAATCCATTTATTCATCTTCTAAATTATAGATATTATTACAATACTTATTTTAAAAATATGCAATTTGGATTGAAACTTTAAACTAATTTCTTCGAATAGGTATATGCTTCTCGTTAACTTTGTTGAATTTTTGAATATTCAATGAACACTTCATACTTGAAAATCTTGACAGTGACAACTTGATATTATTCCATTTTGAAAGTTTTGGTTTTTAAATTTATGGAAATTATTTACTTTAAACATTAAATATTATTTTTGGTCAGTTTTCAGAAGAAACTAATTTTCTTTTCTTCGAATATTCCCAGCATCCACTTCAAATATTGCACAAAACTACAAAAACTGCAAAACTACGCTCGCCATCTAAATATTTGATATACGTAAAGATTTAATAAAACACAAATAAATTTTACTTAAAAGCACATTTTCCACTTTTACGAAATCAATATAACTTCCTACGGCTAGTTTTATTCTCTTTATCTTTATCTAGCTTCATATAGCTGACTAGATGATCCTAACAGTTTTTTCTCCATGAAAAATTTTCTTCATACTTTTTTTCATTTAATATGTAATTCTAATCAAATTCCTTTGCTTGAAACTCATTAATTATTGATAAATTTTTTTAACAATAATATTTGAAATCAATTCCCTTTCACAGATTCTGAATATGAGGAGGAACAAATACCCAGGTACAGGCCGGACTCATTGGCGAGTCTTTGCAGGGCAACTCGATTTACAGAAGCTGAGCTGAAGAGGATATACCGAGGCTTCAAAGCCGAGTGTCCCACGGGAGTCGTCCGTGAAGAAACCTTCAAGTGCATCTACTCCAAGTTTTTCCCTCAAGGAGGTGAGTGTTCATCGAATCGCCACCACGTATACGCAGTATAAAGGAAGTCAACGTGACACCACTCCGGGTGTAAACAAGATGCTCCATACAATCGAAACTATTTTAGCATTGCCATCTTAGAACTTAGATAATAGACATGGAATTTATATGATAAGGGTAAGCAAGGGATGGGTAGGAGGAAAGCTATATTTCGAATTAATCTATAATTCAAGTGTTGCTTATTCAAATAACGCACTAGCTCCACAACACCGCTCTAAAACGGGTCACTGATTGACCTCTCTAGCAAACTTCCCAGGTGGAGAGCTTCAGAAAGCTATCGCACCACAGAAAAAACCACGAAGGAATAGTAAGGAGTAGTATCCCTGTAAGTGGGGAGTGGGACGAGCGACGTCCAAGAATTCGTTAATGCTTGCCGCGAATGAAAACTCGTATGCTGGCCCGTGCCCATGCGCACTGGCGGTTGCCATGCCAACAATGTCAACACGCGGTTGAAGTTTCGAACTTGTGTATTGAACGAACATAAACAAAAGAACATAACATACATGTGCATCGATATGTTGAAATATAACATAGGGGAGTGGGTATAACACGTGATTGCGAAAAACAGCTCTGCACATCTGCACGAGCCAGCATACGAGTTTTCATTCGTGGCAAGCATTAAGGAATTCTTGGACGTCGCTCGTCCCACCTCTGTTCACCAAACACATAGGATGATACCACTCCTTACTATTCCTTCGTTGAAAAAACTAGAATAAAATTTGTTGCAGGACATTTTTTAGAGCGATAAAGTTTTGTTCAGCCAACTTCGCGTCTTTCAAAATACATGTGTTTGTCATGGAAAAACAAAAGAAAGTTTAACCGATATTTGTGTAAAGTTTATTATGTGAAGTTAATTTTTGTTGCAAAGAATCTTTCGTCTTTTCATGCAAGCTCTTGTGTTTCTATGGCTTTTTATACCTTTTCTACTTACTGTCCCATTCGCACATTCCCACCATTCTCTCCTCGGTCTGCCTCTGGGTACGCCACCATTTACTTTACCTGATTATACTTGTTTCGTTACTTGTTCTCCTTTCACTACATCAACATGCACAAGCCATCTAAACAAATTTCTTCCACTCTTATCAAAGAGTGTTTCCTCTACACCAGGTTCATTGCCAATCTACTTATTACTGACTTTGTCCATTAGCATTTTACCGTATATATTCCGCAATCAGAACTAATTTTTCTGCAAATAAACCGTTTATTTTCTGGTTAATTCCACTTTGAATATTCCAAAATAACCTATTTATTTAAACAACAGTTTGTTGAAGCGCTCAGATGCTTAGCTAGGAGGGTGCAGACAGAGTTTTCGGGTTGACAATCCATGCCAATCCGCCACTGACTCCCAGAATCGTTCACGGATAATATGTTATTATTCAAAGGATTTTAGACAACTCATAGGGTAGGATAGGGTCACCTATTTAAAATATGGACAAACCCATGTAAAATTATTTTACTTATTATCTAATAAATAGACCGTGTCTATGTTTACCGACAGGCGTTCAACATAAAACAAATATTTTTAATGAGCTTTATAGACTAAATATTGTCGGTGTATTTAGACACTTAGTAATAAATATTTATGAATGCTAGCACCCAGAAAAAAATTGTATTCATCCAAGAATATCGTTTTGTTGACTTGTTAGCTGCAATCAATCGAAGTTTTTATTTGAATCGTCTTATTGATCTTAGAAAATATTATATTCAAAACATTTTTTTTGTTAGATATACCATATAATACAAGAAGGTATTTCACTAGAATCGACTAAAAGATTTATTCAATTCAATAAAAATATTTTGATGAAAGCATCTTAAAAGCGACGGACTATGCGCAATAATTGGTACGATAGCGTACTCCAATTCAAGATGACAGTCCACATGCGTTTTCAGCTGGGTGATCCTTATCGAAATAAGTAATCCGGAAGCAGAATCGATTGGGATTAAGTGATTATGTGAAAAATAAGCAAGATTATTCGAATCTGTGTGATTTTCCTAAGATTGCGTGATAAGATTTTGATGAAGCAACAGAATGATTTTTCGAACAAATTAAATTTAAATTAATTTAAATTAGTAGTTGAATCAACTACTAAACAATTCATACACGATGACACAATTCCATGCTATGCCATTCAAAATGTAAATTATGCTGCATTTTTGATGGTCAGATGAACTACAAGTTTTGATTAAATAAACCAAAATATTTTCTTAGACCAGCAAAAACACTTTTTTGGATTAACTAAAATATTTTATTGGATCAACCAAAATATTTTCTTGGATCAACCAACAGATATGGTATAATCAAACAAACTTTAATAACCAAAAAATGTTCTTGGGTCCACCAAATGTTTCGTTGTACTTATAATAACCATTTTCTAGGCTTGATTTAACCAAAATTTTGTTCATCCCACAAAATCTTTTTCTAGGTATGCAAAAAGTTGACGATTTCAGACAATGAGATTTTTTAAATTAAAAAAATGTCTGTGCCGCCTAAAGTATTTTTTTGTAAATTAAGGGTAACCCAAGGAAGTATGAAAATATATAAAACTAATAGATCAAGGAATATATCTGTGATGAATATGAATTTTACACGTTGCTAAAGGTCTAGTGACAGGCTTGCGACTATCGACTATGATAGAAAAAATTCAAAAATCTGTTTAAAATATATCCAGAACAGATAAAAATGTGGAAAAATAACTATTTTTACGATTTATTTGATTTCCACGTCATCGTTATAAAACATCCTTCCATTTTATAGTATGCTAAATTAATATGGAGCATTGACGGGCATTTTGTAGAAAATATTATGCAAAAATATTGATCATTATTAACTTTCATTCTAAATCAACGTTGATAAAATAAAATGGTACATTTTATTATAATAAATGATTTTTAATAATAATCTAATTGTTATTATAATAATAAATAATTTGCGTACATATTTCTTGGAGAACGTGAACACTGCTTCAAAAAATGGTTAGTTTTTTGTTTATAAAATCGGAAATTTTTTTTTTCAGAAATTTAGTCGCTGGTTATTGCAATAGATACACTTTTTTTACGTAATCACTGTAAATTTGAAGCAGTTCGAAGCATCCATTCGTTAGGTATCGTTGCTGCTGTTAAACAAAATGAAATACAAGAAAAGGCGGTTTCAAGTTTTGGGAAGTTTAGAATGCCATCACTTGATAAAATTTAAATTTAGCAATCTACCAATTGGTGATCACTGTGGTCTAAGCGAAAACTTGGCGTTTTACCCTATGTGGTATCTGAATCAATATAGATATTTAACTTTTTCTTTTTGATTCAAATAAATATTTCCATTCTTTTCGAATCCCGTTGGGGAATTTAAAATTGTTAAAAATTAACAATTTCGGAACTAAATTATTTCAAAAACCAGAGTATATTTCTACCTTATTTTTTAAAGATACTAAGAAAGTAATAAAAGATTTTTGTTAGAACATTTTGAACACTTCAAATTTTGCAATGAATTTCCAGAGAGAAGGAAAAAATCTTTCAGAATTTAAAAGAAAAACTCCAGGACATATTATATCCTACAAAACACTACAAAATTGTCCGACAAATTTTTTATAATCTCCTTCACCAATTATTATAGGTACTCGTAACTTTTTCGAAAAAAATTGTCATCAAAGTGGCGAAACACATGTCGGATAAAAGCCTTTGAATCACAATATATTACGTCCGGAAACGATTCTGTGAGATGAGCATGCACTTGTATTCTGTCAAATATGTGACGTATTTTTCATTGCATTTCATGCATTTATAGGGATATTCAAGTGTAATTCCGAAACATTCCTGTACGTATAACTAGAATGAAATATTCGAAATGGGCAATAAATAAACTCATAGACTTTCAAACTTCATCTGCTTGTTTAAGCGATACCATTCACAATTTTACGGCAACCATTACTCTAAAATTTGTTTCATGAATTGCTTAATTAAATGCATAAATAATTTATAATCTACTCAACCGGCGAAACCGCTTTTAACATCGTTCTGAAAGCTAAAACTTCAATCAACCCAAAAGATATCTGGCTTAATAGTGTAATAATAGAAATAAAATTCATCACTTCATCAAAAGAACGTTCATATAGGTACGGGAGAGGGTTTAGTTATGAGATGGGTTTTGCTTTTGAGCTATAAATTTGTCACTGTTTCCACCAAATCAAGAGTTCTATATACGGTTAGGAAGGTAATGGAAATACACAAATTTTATCCAAAGTAAGTATAGTTATTCCATCAGCAAGCAAAATTTTATGACCTACATATTTAGTGAGTACATGACTTCTTGCAAAAAAAAAGTGGCTTAGTTGTGATACAGAGAGAAAAATGCGTTGAAAATGGGCAAATGTGAAGTGAAACCCCGATACCTATTTGCAAATTTCAATTCCTATTTATTTTAACGGCTTTCAGTAGGCAATAATTATTTTAAAAAATTGCAATTTTCATTCATCATCGTCTGCTCCAAGTTTGTTCACACGATTTTCACACACGACGTTAGTAGCTGATACAATAATGCGTCTATTTACTTCAGTGTTTGCACAAAAACTGTCTGATGCCAAATGGGAAGTTTGACAGTAGTCAGGTCAGCCATATTGATATTGCACGACAGAAAAAATCGACTGTTACTCGTTTTCAAAATTCGTTCACTTTTCAAATAAATATTCATTATCTTTTGTCAGCCTGTGATGCAAAGCATATAAAAAGTCAGCGGATTTCGGAAATGGACAAGAAACCGGAAGTAAGGCATTTGGGAAGAATACTTTACCTAGATATTGGTTACACCTCGGGTTACACTTAAGGGAATGTGACAGTCTGTCACGTGGCCAATTACATGGTTTCTATTTAGCAGTTTTATAATTTGAAAAATGTGAATATTTTGCTGAAATTTCAAGAAATGGTTTAAAATTTATATAGGCATGTCTGTCTGGCCAATTTGAATTTTTATTTTGTTTGAATGGCGTAATATTTATCATTTTTAATATCGAATGTAACTGAGAAGAGGATTTTAGTGTCCTGGCTAAAGCTAATTCAATAGATTTGCATTCTTGAAACAAAATGAAAACTTAAATCGACTAGATAGACATGCCCTTATGTATTTTGAACCATTTTCAGAAAATCCAACACAATATTAAGATTTTTGAAATTATTGCATTCCATGCATAGCCATTCATCGAAACAGCATATAGAAATTCACTAGAGGGACTTAATCTCACTTATCTTCAAATCGTATTAGAAATTCCAGATCATGCATTTAAATCGCATTGCGAATATTGAAGATCGGATTACCCAGTGAAATAGCGCGGCTCTATTGTATCTCATTATGCGATGATCAATTCAGTCATTCCTATCGACACCGGCTATTATATATAATTTGAAAGTCAATTTTGCAAAAATCCAGTATTATAAATTTTATTCCAAATTTAATTACTTCTCAATTGAAAAAGACAGAATTCTCTTTACAGTTTTATTCGCTGATGCAAACTTTGCAAAGAGGACTCGTTAAAATATGATACTTTTATGATTGAGGATCTGACACAATTTATGATGTTCGGCAAATCCTCGATTTAATAGACGTACAGATGCGCTCAAAAAACTCTATACTTCCGCCTTAGGATTATCCATGAATTACGTAACACATCTTTTGCCCATTTTTACCCCTCTCTTCCCTCAAGTAACAAGTCGTAACGAAATGGTTTTGACCTCGCACATTTTATGTAAATTTTCCAAATATTTCCAACAATGTCCTATTAAATACAATTTACCTACTGACTACCCGGCCGACACCCGAATTACCAGATAATTGGAAGATACTAGCATGAAAAGAAAGAAAATTAAGACAATATGGAACATGCAACAAAGGAACTATACACTCCTTAAAAATTAAACGTATAAAAAACGGTGTTATCTAGTAAAAAAATATTCATAAAAAATAACATTTTTTAATTGCTAACACATATCTCCAATTATTCAATATTGCTTACGAATTCTTGTAGAATTTCGACAATATTGGCTGGAGCTACATATACTGAAATTTCGGCAAGAAAAGATAGATTTTTTCGGTACAAATATTGGGGAAAGGGGCTGCTTGAAGCCTTTAAATTTACTTAAAAAACTGAAATCCTAAAAAATCTGCTGAAATCCATTAAACCTCTTAAAAATCCTTCGGAATCTTCAAAAATATTCTGAAACCTGTTAGTCCCTGTAAAATCATTCCAAATTTCCCCAAATTCTTTAGAAGCGCAATACAATTTTTTAAATCCCTTCAAATATTCCAAATTTTCAGAAATTACTACATATTTTTTGAATTTCGTAAAACCATTTGAAATCGTTTAAAATTTTTTAAAGTTCTTGAAAATTCTTTGGAATCATTTAGAATAAGCTGAAAACTTTAAAATTCTTTCGAAATTTAAAAACCTTTTGGAAATAGCTTGCAATATTTGGGAATCGCTTTAAATCTCTGAAGTCCTGCAATTCTTGTAAATAAATTCTTAAAAATTTTTATTAAAATATTCTAAAATCCCTCGAAATCTCGTTAGATGACATAAAATCTGATGATCTTTCTTGCAATCCCTTGAAATTCCTGAAGTTCTATGAAATCCTTTGAGATCCTAAAAAACGTCAAAATACCTTATTGAGTGTCTTTATAATCCTTTAAAGTTACTGGAATCATTCAAAATCTTAGAAAGCCCAGTAAAATCCATTGAATTTCCTGAAAAATCCTCTAAGATATTTGGAAATTCTTTGAAATCCTTAGGAATATTTTCAAATAACTAAGCTTCACCAGATATATCAATTTCTTAAATCAAACAACCCTTTTTAACAATATTTTAAAATACGTCTACTTTTTAAGAATCTCTTGAATTACAACACATTAAACAGCCGAAATCGCACTTCATAATTTTATCACGAAAATGCTCTTCTGCTCACAAGCCATTAAACAGAGAGCGTAATAAACTTCACGTACGTGCTTTCACTGACTCGGCATTACGTTGCTCGCATTCCTACAAAAGGATGAAAAAATTATAAAAAAATGAGATCCACAAATCCTCGGAAATAGAAAATAATACGTGCACCACATCCGCAAAATTATATAGCATAGCGCCACGGTAGCGACGTCATTACGCGTCGTAATGAAAAGTACAATCAGAACGAATTGCAAAAAATGAACCAGGAGCTACGGACGATGTATGACGTGAAATGATGATTGCGTAACTTCACGATCGGTTTTCTTCGCTATACCAATAGGGTTTTTTTTATAAATATAAACACTAACGGTATTGGGCGTCACAAAAAGTATATTTCACTGCTTTCTATCTCGCGAAAATCCACAGTCTATCCTGAAAGGTAATCTTTCACGCCCAGTGAACAGGCGGAGACAATCTTACTAAGCTGACGAAGATGGTACCTTAAGCTGACTTTGCGTCTTTTCTCCAACAAACCTGATATTTTTTGAAATTTCCTCGGCGGCTTTACAAAAATATGTTCTTATTCAGTTTATAAAAAAAGGAGAAACTGCTACCAAAATTTAAAGCTGGAAAAATTTATATTAAAGTTAAATCATAAAAAATATTTTCTTCTTGATTTTATAGCATACATATACTGTAAATCCTGAACTATTTCATTTGTCTCCCTACGAGTTATTTATCCGCAAAAATGTACAAAACCTCCAGTGTCGAATTTCATGAGGGAAATTTTCATATTTCAACATAAAAGGATGAAAAAGGTCTACAGCTATATGAAAATTCGGAACAAAAATGAATCTCACGAGATGAGTTTTAATTTAAAAAACTAAACACAACGTTTTGTTATAAAGATATAAAAAAAGCGCTGAAAAAAATGCGCTGCTCACAAATGTGAAATTTTTCTGTACCATTGCATTTTGTAAATTAAGTTTTCAAATAAAAACAGAGACATTTATCAAATCTATGTGGTAAATAAGTTCATGAAACCTTAAGTATTACTATAGTAAGTATCAACATTTTTAAAAATTAGGTCGCAACTGACTTCTGCGAAATAAAATGGAAACGTAAATGCAAGCCCATAAAATAAATGCGTAATTGAATATAAATTTTTGAGTAGACAAGTGTTTCTCTTTACATAACAGGCCTCTTTTTGTGTAAATAGTAGCTAGCTTCTGCAACTTTTTCATTTCTGTGCTCAAAGTTAGTCACTTATAGTCAATTCTCAGCGTAGATTAGTCACTCTTTCGACTTTTTTAAAGTACATCAGTCTTTGGTAACCCTGATTATTATTATTATTGTTATTATTTTTATTATACCATTAAGCCGTTTCCCTTTCGGGGTAGGCGTGACTTGCTCGGTTGGAAAATAGTGAACAGGTGTATAGGTATAGAGTAGGTTGGTATATGGGTATAAGGTATATAGGTATATAGGTGTTAGGTATAGATGTTTTAGATTGATTTGGAATTATCTTGGTATTTATTTAAGTGACACGTTCATTCCACAACACTGCTCCGACCCAGGTTGCTGAACAATCTCTCTAGCGATCACCCAAAGTGAAGAGCCTCACAAAATTGTTATGTATGGTTCCCCACTTGGGCCCATTTGTGTCCAAGGTCTTTGTTTCAGGCGTCATTCACTCTATTGTCACTCTGTTTACAAACTATTTGTCGCCACACTTTTCTGTCCTGACATACTACTCTAGCTTCCTTTACGTCCATGCATGTTTTCATGCAAGCTCTTGTGTTTCTATGGCTTCTTATGTCTCTTCGGCTTAGTGTCTCATTCACAGATTCTAACCATTCTTTCGGCGGCCTACCTCTGGGCATTCTGCCATTTACTTTACCTTTATACACTTGCTTCGTCAGTCGTTCATCTTTCATTCTTTCAAGATGTCCGAACCACCTTAGCTGATTTCTTTCCCAAATGTCAGATAATCATTCAAATTGTCTGATGATGTTTTTTCAATTGCAAAACAGAATTATCAGATTCCAGTAAATAAATTTTGTATCATAACAAAATTACCTAAATGTTATTCAAGCAGCAACATGAAGTGTAACTTCTCTACTTGTGAGGAGTTAGTTCCCAACACTCTTGAATAGTAACTATAAGTTCAACCTTTCCTTACAGATTTGTGTAGCTCTTCCTACAAAAGTAGATGGTATATTTGAAATATTTTTTCTTTGCTTCTTCACTCGACAATGCTCTTGAAGAATCCTTCAGAATTCTCAATTCAAAAGTTGTAGTCGAACGACCGAACGAGCCGAGCGACAGAATACCGGGCAGGTTCCTTTGGGGATTTTGAACATGACCTAAATTGTGTTGAGTGATTTGGGTAGTACGTGTGTAGAAGAAGATGTTCTTAAGCATACAAGTCTCCATCCACTGCCCCTGGTTCAATTCCATTGGCATTCTTGTACGAGAGTAATAATTTAGGATCAGCAACAGACTTGATCGTATCGTAAACACAAACACTAAATCTACAGTGTTTGTCCATTCAAAAAGCCAAGAATATTATACCTTACGTCTAAGAGAGGGCGATCGTAAAAAATTATGAGTAAAAGAGGATGTCCAAGAAAAATCTTAAAGAAGTGATACTAAATAGTAGTTTGTTTTTACGACCTCTTATACAGCTCTGCTCTATTTATTTTATGATTTTCCTTCCATTAACCTGAGAAGATTTCAGGACTTGCAGAATTACCCAAAGGAAGGGAAATAAGGCGATACTAAAAATAATCCTGAAAAAAGCTTTCATATTTTCGCTCGCTTCTTGCGTGTTTTTTGTCTTGCGACTTTTACTGGCATATCAACGTGATAGTTTATCAGCAATATACGTCCGTTTGACTTCTTAAGCAATTATCTTCAACATTGAATTGTCATTGATTTTTAAGTAATAAATTTTGCACCTTAGATTAAAATGATTGAATTTTAACAATCATGACGCACAATTTTAAAATACCACTGTGAAGTACTATGGGTGTATTTGCTATGGGTGTAATCATTTGTGCCTATTTGATGAGCACTTTGCTTTCTCATGGGTGTCAACCTATTTCACTTCCTCATAGAGAGAAGTTTTTCTCTAACAAAAGAAAAAAATTGAGTCCTTCAATATTTCTCAAACTTATGTTTCTTTTTCGCCGAAAATCTTCTTTTCAGAAAATCGAAGAGCCCATCAAAATGTTAGTCGATGTGTTGTGTTAAAATGAACCACTTCTTACCTTAAGGTAGTATTATATTCCAAATCAAAAAAAGTTTTCTTCATATAAACAATGTAACCTTTTTTACTTTCTAAGTCGCTATTGATTGATCAAGAATGGTCATCGAACATTCGTCAATAGGTCAAAACACGCATCTTGAAGACGCAAACAATTGCAAAGAATACAGTACTGTTATATTCATAATATGAAAAAAATCTCTTATAAACTAAGTAAATAATTTCGTTAAAAGCATTTTAAAACGATATTGGTGGGTTATGATAGGTTATGAAAGGCGCTTCAAATGGGCAATCGATACTTCATTTTTAAGCAAAGCGTGCAATTGTTTATTTTTCATGCTTCAAGTTTGAATTCATTAATTGCGGAAGTTTTCAATAAGAGCTTATTTAATATTTCCAGTTTTGAGAATAATGAAACTTTAGAGGTTCAGAAAATTTTAAAATCATCAATTTTTAACAGTGAAAATAACAGCGTTCTTTTACATACGTCACATTTTTCAGTTGAAAAATCTATTCAATCACTTTGAATGTCATTTGATATTACATGATACGATACTCATAAATAAAATATTTATCATCTTTAAAATTTCTGTAATTTCAATTAAAAATTATAGTTTTGAATGTGCAATTCTGAGATACTCTTGAGGACTTGAAACTAAATAAACATTCGAAAATATTTCGTTACAATTTTTTTCATTTTTGCAGTTTTCTTATTTCAAATTTCACAATCTTGTAGTTTCAAATCCGTATCTTAAATATTCTAGTACAATTTCACTATTGAATCTATGAAAATATAAAAATTTCATAGTGAAAGTCTTGATAGTCAGTTTAAAATTTAATAATTTTAGATTTTAATATTCTGAACTATTTGGGTTCAATTTTAGTCAGTTTTAAATTCAATAATTCAAGATTTTGATCTTTTGAATTGTTTTATTCCAATTTAAAATGCACAAAAATTGAAATACTAAATAATGCAGAATTTTCAGTTAAAAGGAATCATGACTGAACAATTTCAATGAAGTGCTTCCAGAATAAATTCAAAACAATGAAAAGATCAAATAATTTTTCAAATTAAAGGCTTTGAAACTAGAAAAATTTAGAAACAGACATTGAATATTGAATTACTTTTTTTCTAGATGTTACACAAAAATGAACATTTCAAACTCAACAAAAAATATATGCATAACGAATCAAAAGGCTTAAAATTGTGCAATTGCAAACATTAGAATGATATATAGCAATGTCGTTTTATATTCTTTTCTATAGCCTTCAATTTTCAACGTAATATCTTAAAATTATCCAATTTTTAGTTGAAGATTTAAAAATTACATGATTTAATATTAAGAAGTTGAAAATTGCGTTACATTAGGAATTATATAAGTTCTTCAATTTTGAATAGTTATAATTTTAGAGTTCTGATATTTCATGTTGAAGGCTAAATTGTCCATTTTTCCTTCTCATAAGTTTTAATTTTTAAATTAAAATTAAAATAATTGAATTTCGAAAATCATAATTGAAAATTTGAACATTTTTAATTTGAAACAATTTAATTCAGAAGTTTTCCACTTTAAAGTATTCAATTTTGAATGCTTCTTATTTAAAAATGATACAATTTCAATTCCGTTGACATTTCAATGATCCAATTTGTTTTTAAACTGTCATATTGTCGAAATTTTAATCTTGAATTATTCAAATTCAAGATTCTCAAATACAAAATGAAATTATTTAATTGTTAAGGCTTAGAATTTAAAATCATACAATGTAAACTCCTTCCTAATAAAATATTGTACAAGTATCAACTTTTTAGTCTGAAATTTGGAGAGCTTCTGATTTAAAATTGTTCAATTTCCAACACTTTCAGTTTTTGAATCGTTCAGTTTCATACATTTCCAATTTAGAAATGATACAAGTTCAATTCCTCTTTATTCCATTCGAAATATGGTATTTTTTCAAAATCTTACCTAAATTAAATTATATTATTTGGAACGTTTTCAATTCAAAATCGTTGAATATATATGTTTTAAATTTCAAATACTTTGAATTAAAATTTATAATTCATTGTTTAATAAATATTTATAACTCGATAATAATAAATTTAGTTCATAATGGATTTTTGAATTGTTCATATTTTTAAGGATGAGAAATAAAAATTTAGAGTCATGAAAGCGCGCATCGGGCGCGTGCATTTCCTGATGCTTTATTATATTTTTGCATAATCGTCTGCCTGAATCCTTGGTAAACGTTATATATGTATTGTTCTCATGGATACAATCATGAATTGTAAATTTTTCTTCTTGTTCAGTTTCAGTAATATGGCAGAAAAAGCACTAGATAAAATGTATGTTGCTGTCCCAGCCGGGAAAAATGAAGAAATGCTTAGTTTTGACTTTGAAACTGTTAGCTACTCAGAATAACCTTCTTCCATCTTATAATATGTTTGGCATCATGAATTTCGATCAATCGTGACATACTAACTATAGACATTAAAAAATTGCGCGTTGCACGCGATTTTTTCACTAACAAAAAAACTGATTAACCCATCACTGCTAAAGACTTCCCCGTACAACTGACGTCACAACAATACAAAAATCTGCTATCCCCGCAATTTTTTGACATCTTTCCCAATCGAGTTAAAAATAAATTGGGGATGATATTTATTCATTGCATGTAAAAATAAACTTAGTTCAGCGTCCACTATCAGATGCAATAATTAGTTTCCATCTTCGTGACATATGCGAATTGTCTATTAGGTGATAATAAAGCTCTTTTTTCTTAAAGTACCTCTAATTTAATTATAATTTATCATTATACACCTTTAGCAGAGTGCCTGGAGCAAGCGTCGGTTCTCAAATAGAGTTGATTAACGTGCAATGTTCTCATGATATCCGCACCTAGAATACCTGGGTGAATAGGAGATTGAGCAGCTCATCAAACACCTTTATTGAGTTTTCCCTTATTACTAGATTTTGCAAGTTATTGCAAAATACCCTTTAATTACTCCCCCTTCTATGCTAATTTATAGGGCCATATGTCTTCCTGATGAAATTAATCTTCAATTTCACTGAATTGAAAATGAAATTAGAGTCTCTCTCAATGTGGAAAGGTGCTTGACTTCGAATTTCAGCTCAAGATATTTGAAAATAAAATATGACTTTTCTTATTCCTAAATTTTTCTTGGAAGTCAGAAAAATCACTTCAAGACTTTGTGTGATCTTGATGTTAAAATAAGAATACAAACAGGATTAGGATAGTCCAGATGAAGATTGTATGCATAATTTAATATAGATGGGGGATAAGAATGTAAGAAGTTGGCGGAAATAAGATGCTTTCTGCTTAGAAAGATTTTCAGTGAAAAAGGAAAAACAGAAGATATTTCTCTGGAAAGTGGATCTAGATTAACGGTCTGAAGGAAGCATCTAATTAGACGTAATAATTTAGGGATTCGGCTCTAATTAAGGGGATCACATAAATAATATTCTCGGCCGTTTGATTTATCGTTGACTCTACCTGTCGCCAGGGAATATTTCTGAATCTCATCCAACTCCTGAAGTCAATTTTTATGAGTATGAAGGCGAAGAAAGAAGACGACAAATAATCGAAAAAGGAAGGGAAACTTCCTGAAGTTGCCAAGTATTTCATAACTCCCTTAATTAATTGTCACTGCCATGGTCACCGCAAAGCATAACAATTCTCCACGTATTTCTCTACTTATCCGCAGAAAATGCTGGAGTTATCATAAAAGCAAGAGCGAATTTTTCTGACAAGAAAGATATTTCTGCAAGTTAGTTTTGAAATTTCAAAATAAAAAATGTTGATTATTAAATAGAACCATATTGCATCACACTTCATTTTACAATTTTAATTTGTTATATATATATATATATATATATATATATATATATAAAAAAAAAAAAAGATAAACAACCACCGCAGGGTACCACTAAGAGCAACTGCCATCTTGAAAAAATGTCAATGGCCCCCAGTAGAACCGCGGTAAAATACACCTATGGCCACGTCTCACATCCGTGAGATGGGTGGTCACAGGGCACGACGAAATCACAACGACAGGCCGGCGAAACCCTCGTGTGTCTTGAGGACACGAAGCGACCCAAGGATGACAGCTTTCTGCATCCATCTCGCAAGAGCCTTGGCATATTTTTGGCACGCGGGTATGGCTTTAAGGTTACGAACCAGCGATAATTTCACACCTCCGAGAGCACCTATCACAAGAACAATCACTCGTACCGAATATTTTGGGTACAGTCGAAGCAGCTCTCTTTTAAGGTCTTGATATCTCTCCTCTTTTTCTTTCTCCTTTGCAGTGATGTTGTATTCGGATGGAGCCGAGAATTCGATCACGAATATAGTTCGTTTCTCGAAGTCTTGGAGAACAATGTCAGGCCTCGAGTGCGCAACAGAGACTGCTGCCCGAAAATCGTAGTTCCAGAAAATCTGGCACTTCTCGTTTCGGACAATTGACTCTATATCCCTTGGAGCGTTCGGCAGGGCAGGGTCGCGACCAACACCGTAAGAGCGACAAAGGTGGTAATAAAGTACTCTTAGGGCCGCATTATGTCTATAGATATACGTTGTTCCTGCGTGGGTCGGACACCCCGATAGTATATGTTCTAGGTACTCAGCGTGTGCATGACACGCTCTGCACCTATCACTGGGAACTTCTTGACATAAAATGCGGGCGCGGTATGCTAAGGTGGAGATTACACCGTCCTGGCATGCGAAAATAAAGCCCTCTGTACCTGAATTGAGCCCTGATGATTTGAGGAAAGCAAAAGTTTGCTCCTTCGACAAGGACTGTTTTTCTACATTTCTGTGAAAGTTTCCGTGCATTTGCTTGTCGAGTAGCTCTTGGTGAAATTTTCCAACCTCTGCTTTCTTTACTTCGGCTTTTAGACGTGAAGCATCTAGATGGAGTAATGCACTTTCCTCACTTCTGATGTTAAAATTCAGGCCAAGGGTCTCGGCAGCTTGCTCCGCGGCTTTGTAAAGGAACGCCCCTTCGCCAATCATCTCGTGGTTTCTGACCATCTTTAGGAGAGGATCTCTGCCATTCGCAACGATGTAAGCTGTACTCAAAACAATTCGGTTATGAAGACACTGGAGATTCAGAAGTCCGCGTCCGCCTTGCTGGCGTGAAATGTATAATCGCGGAACTGACGAATTGATATGCAAGCTTTTATGCATATGCATGATCTTACGCGTGGTGACATCAAGGGCCTTAAGCTCGTTCTTCGTCCATTGAACCACCCCAAACGAGTAGAGTAGAACCGGGACGGCAAGCATGTTAGTCGCAGATACCTTGTTCAACGCCGACAGATTGGAAGACCAAATCTGTCGAAGAAGATGCTTGTATCTGCTTCGGAGAGACTCCTTCACTGATGTTACGTCCTGAATGCGGCTTTGAGGCACGCCCAGGTATGTATAGGTCTCTCCAGTGTTAAGATGTCTAATAACACTTATATCCACAAGCTCAGGGTCCTTGGGAACGCCAGTAATCTTTCCTTTCTTCAAATGAATTTTGGCACACTTGTCCAAACCAAAGTCCATCCCAATCTCTCCTGTGTAGTTCTTGACGATATTTAAAGCAGTTTGAAGTCTGCTTTTACCAGCGGCATAGATCTTCAGGTCATCCATATAGAATACATGAGTGACCTTATGCTCACGCTGATTAGTGTCGCCACAGAGGTATCCAGGAGAATTTCGTAGTGCAAGAGATAGAGGCAAAAGTGTGATGCAAAAAAGCAAAGGGCTCATACTATCCCCTTGAAAGACGCCCCTCTGGAAGGTGACGTTGTTCGTCGTCAGACGATAATTCCTAGATGAGATGGGAAATCTAGTTTTCCAAAGAGGCATCAATCTCTCTATGCATCTCACTATGTGTGGATGTACCTTCAAGCTTTCCAACAGACAGATGATAAGTCTATGAGAGGTTGAATCAAAAGCTTTCCGGTAGTCAATCCAGGCCATTGACAGGACGCGCTGATGGACTGTAGCGTCTTTACAGACACACCTGTCAATCAGCAGGTTCTCTCGACAGCCTGCTACACCTTTTTTCGAGCCACGTTGTTCGTACATCTCTCGCCATACAGGCTCAATTCGTCGAACAATCCTGTTGTTTAGGATAGCTGTAAAAATCTTATACAGTGTGTTCAAACAAGTTATTGGCCTGTAATTCTCTGGTTTGGACAAGTCGCCTTTTTTCGGTAGGAGTATAGTGCGTCCTAACACTAGCCACTGCGGAATGGGCATCTCCGACTTTAAATATGAGGTGAATATGCGGGCCAAATGTTGGTGTGTAGAAGTAAACTTCTTCCACCAAAAGTTCTTGATACAATCTGGTCCAGCACCGGAAAAGTTCTTCGTGCCTCTAAGTGCTTTTTTCACCTCTTCGGCAGTGACTGATGGGCACTCCTCCTCAGATTTTATGAGGCTGTCGCAAAACTCCTTGAAGCGGATGATATTGTCCGTATCTTCCTTCAACTCTAGTGTTTTCGGGATCTTGTACACCTCTCTCCAAAAAGTCTCTACCTCCTTGGGCTTGGGAGGATTTTTTACAAAAACAGGGGGATCACTGAAGAGGCGCGATGGGTCAGCGAGAAACTGTTGATTCTCTCTGATCCATCTCTCCCTCTTCTGTATCCTCCTCCTTGCGTCAGATAACAGCCTTATTTTGTCAACAATATGTTGCTTGATTGTCAGCAGCTTTGACTTGTTTAGTGTGTGATTCAAGGTCCTTAGTTCTTGGGCGAACTTTCGAACCCTTTCCGTGAACGGTCTACCAGATGTTATGTAGTCAATCACACATTGAACACGGGACGCATTCTGTCTTGCCCATCCAATTTTCTTGTTCAGTTGATGCAAGCGTCTTCTTGTCTTTTGATCCATCGTCGGTTTGAGCCTTCGATTTGAATCAGCCAAAGCTCTCGCAGCACCATAAACTGAGCAATTGATGGTCCAGAGGTCGGACTCTTGCGAGATATCTCCACAAAGGGAGGCATCCATTTCAGCCAGATCTTGGGGCTTAAGAGGAACTTGCATGTTGATGTTCCTCCTTGTACTGAAATTGCCATCATCTTCAAGAAGGTGCCTACTTTCTGCGGTTGGTCTTAATGTCGTTTCATCTTCGTCTGCAGCTTGTTCAAGCAGCGGTTGAGGAAGCGCTCCGCGTACATATCCATTTTTGCGGAGGTAGTCGGCTTGATTTCGCAAAGACTGATGCGAAACGTGTTGAAGCTCTGGGTGTTTCTGGCACCACAGAGTATGCATACGCGCCATAAAGCCTCCACGAACAGGGATAATACTGGCATCGTAGCAGTCTAACACATCATTCTTAAGTTGATCCGTCCACTCAATGTGGGCGTTTCGCCGGTTCGTCGTTGTGTTTCCATCTAAATTATTTTCAGCACCCCGAACTCTAGGATGATCGGCATTGCTTGCCGATCCATTGTCGGGTGCTCTGCGCGTTCGATCGTTTTGAACCGCATCTACAACATTTTGGTGGTTTTTTGGTTTCATTGTTGTTCCCACGAGCAGCTAGGGAAAGGGTTCGTCCATCCTTGTAGAGCCCCGCGTGCAAGGATAAGGCTATTACTCTGAGACATCGCCCGATATCCCAGGGTCACCGTTAAAGACACCTCACCCAGGTGCCATGCAGCTTTCGGCACGGTTCGCACACCTTCGCTTAGGGGTTATTCCTTCGGGACCATCCCTGAACAATTGTCCGCGACTGCTTATTAATTATTGTACCCATATTCAGCAGAAACCCTTGGTACGGGGACCCTCTATCCGCAACCCGAAGACGCGTTCGGTGGCTTTGTCATAAGCCCTTCGGTTCTATTCCAAGGGAATATATATATATATATATATTCATTATACAGTCACATCCATATTATATAAAAAAATCAAATTCCGTTAGAATCTTCCAGATTATTTATTGACAATTTTATAAATCTTTTGAAACGTTTGGAAATCTAATTTCAAGCCTGAGTGGAATCTTCAAACTTCTTAATTTATTATATATAAAAAGTCAGAATGATGTCAAAAATTATAGAGGTGACATATCATCTCACATGCGGCAAGTCTCTCTGCGGCATGTCACGTCTGCGGCATGTCACATTTGCGGCATGTCACATTTGCGGCATGCCACATTTGCGGCATGCCACATTTGCGGCATGCCACATCTGCGGCATGTTACAACTGCGGCATCTCTATCTAGCGGCTTCTCTCCCGCGCGGCATTTCTCACAGTAAAATTGACATTTTTGCGGCATCTCTCACCGCACCCCTGTGACAGGTCAAAGAAATAATGTTGGTCAAACCCCTACTCCTTTTGCAACGTCTCGTGGGGGGCGGGAAGGCAACCCTGCGACCGGCCACATAAATAATATTGTTCTAATTCCTTTCCACTGGTGAGAGATGTCTCTGGATAGAGATGCCGCAGATGAGACCTGCCGCAGATGTGACATGCCGCAGATGAGACCTGCCGCAGATGTGACATGCCGCAGATGTGAAATGCCGCAGATGTGACAGGTCACAGATGTCACATGCCGCAGATGTCACATGCCGCAGGTGTGACATGCCGCAGGTGTGACTTGCCGCAGAGAGACTTGTCGCATGTAAGATGATATGGACCCCAGCTTCCAGCTTGTCAACAATCTTGAAATTAAAACTTATATAGAAACATTGAAAATGGTTATTAATGGAAAATGGTATCATTTGAAAATCATTATATTTTATAGTATAAAAAATAATGAAAACCAATGATTAGCTGAGAAATTAAGTATGAAAACCTTAGATAATTGAATAAGTCCTAATTCGAAGTCTTCAATATTTACCAACCTGTAAATGAGGAATTCTCAAAATTGTACACTTTCAAAGTCTTGGAGGCTTTTAAAATTAAGAAAATTTTATTCTTAGGCTTAACAATTTGAATAATTACCCTAACAAGAATTTAGAATAGGAAATTAATCAATTTTACATTTTAAAAATGAAACATCCAAATTCAGGGCGTTTAAATTGAGACTTTTAATTGCTAAAAAATGGATAAAATTCATTACCTTTAAAAGTAAAAACTCCCGCTTTCACAACTTAAAATCATAAATTTGTATTTCTTTTTTTTAACGAGTTTTATATTCATAGCAATTAAATTTGGCAGATTCCTTGAATTTCGGAAAATCTCTGAATTCTCTAAGATCCTTGATTTCTATGGATTTCCTGAAATCCTTGAATATTGTGAATTATCTGAATTTCCAAAGTTCCTTTAATTCACTGACCGCTATAAAATACCTAAGATTCTCTGAATTCCCTCAAACCCTAGAATTCTCTAAATTCTTGTAAATCTCCTAATTCCATGAATTCTCTGAAATCCTTGATTTCCCTGAATTTCTTGAATATTCTGCATTTCCTAAATGCTCTGAAATCTCTCAAATTCTCTGAATTTCAGAAAATCCTTGAATTTTCTGAATATTTCTGAATTCCTAATTTCTCTAAAAATCTCTGAATTCCTTGAATATTTTGAGTTCCTGAATTTCTTTGAATACTCCGAATCCCCTGAATTCTGTGAATATTTTGCATTCTTGGAACCTTGTGAATCCCTTGAATTCCCCAAATGCTCTAAATTCCTTCAAATTCTCTTAATTCTCTGATGTTCTTGAATATTCTGAACTCCTTGAAATCTCTGATATCCTAAAATATTCTGAATTCCTGAAATATACTGGATTCTTTAATTCCTTCAATTCTTCTTCATTCCTTCAATTCTTCATAATTCCTTCAACTCTTCTGAATTCGAAACATTCATTGAATTTCACAAATTCTCTGAAATTCACTGGATTCCCTTCAATCCTCAAATATCATGAATTTTTTTTAATATCTTACATTCCTTGAATATTCCGAATTCTCTGAATCTACGAAATCCTTGAATATTCCAAATCCTGACCTCTTGGAATATTTTTAATTCCTGAAATTCCTTAAATTTTCGGAATTCTTTGAATTCCCGAAGTGCTTTGAAATCCTTGAAATTCTCTTGATTTCTCTGAATTCTTCGCGTTATTTTGAAGTTCTTGAAATTCGGGGAGTCTTCAGAATTAAAGAAACTTCACGAATTCTAGGAATTCAGATAATTGAGAGAATTTAGATTATTTAGATATATCTTGAGATTTGGAGGAATTCAGAAGATTACAAGGAAGTTAAAAGAAGTCAACAAGACTTGAAAGAGTTGAAACGCATTCCAAGCTATTCAAAATAATGAGAAATGATGAAAAATTAATATTTTTGATGTAGCTTTTCAATTTTCCATGATCCCATGCTGCTCAAATTGCTTTTTTTTGAAGTGATTAAACTGTACAATTAAAAATTGAAACAATAGTAATCTTCTTCGGCATTTGTACATACTGGGCATCCCATTTAAATATCTTCCATTTACGTCGTTCCGAGAATTGATGCCGGGGCGGTTTCACAATGGTGGAGCCGCGGGGCCGAAAAGGAAGGCAATGGCCCAGTCAAGCGTGAAAAACAACAGGAGGACTGCTTTCAGGGCGTTAGTTGAATCAGGTCACGTCATTCGTCCAATCAACAGAAATGATTCACGCGACCCTGTCTGTTCACGTTCGAAGCGAACGAATGTCCGAAACCACACTTAAATAGAATTTCCAGTGTATTATTAATTAGTGATTCAACGTTTCTTCGCGCTGTGGCGCGCGATAATATTGACAATTCTGTAATAAAATAAAATAAAATTTATCTCGAGACTATCATTTTGCTGATGTTTGAACTTCAGTCAAAAATAAACTTTTGTTTTTGTGTTACAGCGAACACGAGTCAGTACGCCCACTATGTTTTTAACACACTGGATCAGGACCACAGTGGACTTCTCAGCTTCGAGGTGAGTCTTTTTATTCTCAGAAAAATTACCCATTATTATCTAGCCCTTTTCTTCCTCACTCTATTTGCACCTTATATCTTGAATGTAACGTTCCATAATGCGAAGTATGATACTCTTGTGTCCCATTGTACGTGAACTCAAACTAAGTACATAACTTATAAACTTCCCTGAAACTTCATACTGCCTACACTGCTAGAAAAATCTCTACTAAATTTAGTATACATGTAATGGAAGCAAGAATGCATAACCTGAAATTAAATATAGTATACCAGCGTACAGTAAATTTAGTATATTCTTACTGAATTTAGTATACACGTATATGAAATTTAGTATACGCGTGTACTAAATTCTGTATAAATATACTAAATTTACTGTACGCTGGTATACTAAATTTAATTTCATGTTGTGCATTTTTGCTTCCATTACATGTATGCTAAATTTAGTAGAGATTTTTCTAACAGTGTATGCTAACGAAACATAAAGGATACGATTTGAAGACAATTTTCTTTTTTCTCAAGCTCTCCACCCACCTCGGCGATTTTCTTCAAACAAACCAACTTTCCTGCTTTATTTATCTAAACCCTTTGTCTCTAACGGTTTATGCAAATTTTAAGTCAATTTCACTATTATTGCAGGAACTCATTTCTTTTAATCTGGTTCATGAACATATTACATTATTTGGTATTTAACCAAATCAATTTCAGATCAAACAGGCTGTCCCATTTCAAGTCACAAAATTATAGGGGAGAGGCAAACCGTCCCTTGGGACGCTTTGACTTTAAGAATTTCTTGTGTTAAAAAATAAGACTAATGTCAAAACTGACGTACAAGTCACAGCCGTGTAGCATTTTGTTATAACTCTATAATTTGTCCAAAACATACCATCGTGCGGTACCTATGGGACTTTATTAAAAAACGTGTAAAAAGAGGATTCATAATAGTTTTTAAGGTTCTAGCATTTGAATATATAAAAAATAAATCTAATGATGTAGTTTCTTCCTTTATTGTCATTAAAAAAATATATATATTCAAAAGTTTACTATACCTCACATCAATAAAGTGATTATACATAAAATACTAAGTTGCTAAAATTAATTATCTCTGATAAATAATGTTAATAACCATCAAAGTAATTTATTATGAAATTATTAAAGAACATTTGTGAAATTGTTCATCTTATAGCAGAAAAATAATTTCTTTATTTTTGGGTTTATAAAGGTTATGAAATGGTTCGAAAAATCGACAGCTTTTGAAAAATTAGAAAATTGCTATTTTTAATATTCGATGTTTGAAATAAATGTATTCAAATCAAGTCTTGTATTAACCATTTTTTGTAAAATTATAAATAAATGCGTTATAATTTGAAAAATCACAATGCTACATGTTTTTTTTTTACAAATGACAATTGTCAATGTAACCTCGTAAAGGGTACGATTTTGACACCTCTATCAATCAATGGATAATCGTTTGTGGTGTTAATCCTGGGCATGACAGAATACTCCATTCTTGATCATTATAATTTATCATTTGTGTGCTCACAATTAAAATTATTTTATTGGGTGAATAATATGTACATGTACCGTACGATTGGTACATGCCTTAGTCCGAAAAATGGTATCTTCTCCAAATGACTCCTTGACACAACTAAAATTTCTGTGCTTTTTAATACGTAACTGCAAATTTAAACTATTTTTTTAGTTCATTATTTGAAAGAACTCAAATTTAAAAAATTTACGAATTAAAATGGATAAACAAGCTGTTAATCTTGACAGCAACATTTTTCGCAATTTTTTGAGTATCCTTTGTTGGTTGTCTACTGCTAAAAAGTGTATGTAGAATCAAAAGGCCTCAAATATTTATAAATAACAAATAGAGGACGCTTTGTTTCAATAATTATTGTTCATTCAACTTCAATTTATGATTCTGATGTATATACATGCCACCAAAATGTTTCATTTAGGTAAAAAGTATTAATAATGAAGAAGAAAAATTTGTTTTCAGTTTGAACATTCATTTTTTGCTCTCACACATGAATTAGTTAATATTTTGAGACAACTTTGTCAGAAAATATAGTAACCTTACTGAAATGTTATACAGAAAAAATGATGAACCTCTTTTGATAGTTTTCCATTTAATTAAGATTGCCTACTACAAATAATTATCTAGTGTAGGGTGGTTTCCCCTACGTTGCTTTTTAAGATCAAGTTAAGCAACCCATATTTTTCTAACTTAAAAAAATATTCTTCGACGAAGTTATGAATATTTTATTTATTACACTTGTTGAAAATATATTAACCTCTACAACTTTTTAACTAATCGAGATACTTAAATTCTCTTTCCCGATTTTTTTTCCAGGAGAATTTATTTTCATAAAATCGAATTTCCAAATTTTTCTCGTGAACAACCTAAAGTACGGAAAAATATATATTTTCCAATGTTGATCATTTTTAAAAGTTTTGGAAAAGAACTCTTACTTTTTTATCATGTCTTTCATAGTTTGCGATAAAAACTAGCCGTATTTTTCTCGTGAGTGCCGTCAGATGTCGTAAAAGAGAACTTTCTCATATCCAACCTTTTCCTAGAAATTTTTTTTTGTATCTTTGGATGTTCGCAAGAAAACTTCTAAAATTTCAAATAATGAACAATAAATTCTCCCATCTTCGAAATTGTTTGGCCCACTTAAAACGGAGAAGATTTCTTCGTTGTAAGAGGAAAAATCAAAAATCGCAAAAAACATGATTGTGGTTTTGACGAGAAAATAGACCTTTCATATTTTCGGACAAACCGTCGGCATATTCGAGGACAAAAAGCTCACCCCAATTGTGAAAGAATACTTCAATAGTTTTCTCAGCTCAAAAGCTATAGAGTAGGATGGTCCAAACAAATAAAATATTTTTTTTGTCGTTATCTCACCCTCCCCTCCTACTTTATTTTATTTGGTGTAGAAATGATTGTGTAATTTTTCATAAATTAAAAAAAAATGATGGGCTGGCATCACTTGAATCGTTATAAGACATCTTAGAATTGAGGAGTCAAACAAAACGCGATTAAATCGTTTTTTGCTCAAATTAAGGTAATGATTGTTCCTCTATATATTTGAAATATCGTCGACTCAATTATTAAACTATAGTCAGCGGAAAAAAATTCTCTTCTCGGTTTCAACGTGTATCCATAAAATAAAATGAATTTTTAGAAAATTGTTAATTTCTGAATACAGACTCATCACGCAAATGGGTCAAACTTGTTAAACATGTAAAATACATTAAAAAGATTTTTTGCATCAATTTTATTCAACAGCCTGACAGATTATGATAGCATTTTGTCGATTTCACTTTTACATGAAAGAAGGACATATTTACACTCAATATAAAATTAAAATTTTACTGAAAAGTCAAGGAGCTTGTAACTGTTTTTCGACTTGAGCACAAAAAGATTTGTTCTAATTCAAAAAAAAATTTAAATATTTTTGTGAAACCTCTTCGAGCGCTGCTTTTCAATTTTCGGAAGTGATTTTGTTGAATAAAGCGTTTTCTAATTATAATTTGTAAAGCAAATTCATTTAAAAATGTAAGTACCTTAAGAGTTACGTCAAAAATAAAAAATAAACAAAGTATAACGCACTTTTCGTCAAAAGATGGTACATATTTGACCTTTTTTCATTAAGGGTGGTCTGAAGGCCCGACACCGAAACTCAAATTGTCTCTAATTTTTTTAATCGATCAAATACTAGAGTAATATTTCTGAATGAATCTGATAACTTTTATTATGAAAAATGAAGTGAAGAACTGTAAAAGAAGCAAAATATAGTTCTAAGTGGTATTTTTTTAAATTTCAAGGTAGTTTTTTATCACTGGCATATCATTTAACTTTTATATTATTTTTGACCAATCAAAGCCAAAAATATCCAGCGTCTATAAAGCAAGCAGATTATTTATTGTCAACCATTATATAGGGTGGTTTCTTCACTTTTAAGAGTAGTGTTCTAAATAAAATTAGGCTAAAATTATTTTCAGTGATACCTATCATCATTTTATTTTTATAATTATTGCTTTTTTGGACCTAACTCATGCGTCATTTTTACACAAAAACAAATTATGATTACTTTTAAGCCTTTGAAGAACTCGGACCACCTGTTAAACATTTCTTTTAATTTATGAATAATTGCACAATTATTTTTACACTGAATAAAAGAAGACAACGACAAAAGAAAATTCTGGGTCACTCTACTGTAGAAATTTAAACAAAACTTATGTTTTTTGAATAATATAATTCAAAACTCAGATACTCATAACTTCGTAGAACTTTTTTTCTCAAATCAGAAAAAAATCGCCTAATTTCTAATAAGAAAGTAACCAATTTGTTGGCAATTAATTTTACGACTGATTTGAAAAGGCATTGGTCATTTATTGTAGATACTTTTTGAAACTCTTACACTGCCGTCTGAAATTGTCGGTAGGATCAGCGCGAGTAGTAATAGAAATCATTACGATCTTTGAAACAAGATTACTCCTTCAAACAAGAAGCTAGAAACTTTGTTAAATAGTTCATTTACTTGTATATCCAAAAAATAAATTTGTCAATTTTGGGGTTATAAAGATTGTGAAATGGTTCGACAGCTTTTAAAAAATGGGAAAATTACTATTTGTAATATTTTAAATTTCAAATAAATTAATCTGAATTGAGATTGACCTCTAACAGAGATATTCTTGACTTTTTGGAGAGAGTAGAACACGTGAAAAGTTTAAACAAAAATGCAAGAATTTCTCGAACTTTGTACCTCGACTTCAACTGGTGGCATGACCTAAGAAAGTTGTAGCCAAAATCTCAAATTCATCACACAGACTTTGAAGTCTTATCTTCAATTCAATCTAACAAAACTTGAAAAATATCCACGGGTCTTCGAGATACGACTAAAAATGGCCATGCTTGTGTGCGCCGAGTGATAGTGCAGCGGCGATCGCCAACTAAAAGTCGACGCAGACACGCTTGGGCATTTTTAATCATATCTTGGGAACCCGTGAATATTTTTGAAGTTTTTTCAGCTCAAATTAGTTATGAGACTTCAAAGATTGAGTCCTGTTGATTTCAGTTTTTTTGCAAGTTTCCTAGCACACAGCTCTAGTTGAAGTTAAGGAACAAAATCTGAGAAATTCGCGATGATTGTCGCTGTCGCGGTCAGCAGCGGTAATCGCCTACTGAAACTTGACATTCGAGACTTGGATATTTTTAGTCGTATCTCGAGAATCCGTGAAGATTTTTCAAATTTCATTGGCTAAAATTGAAGGTAAGACTTCAAAGACTGTGTGGTATAAATTTCAGATTTTGAGTTCTACTTTTCTGGGTTCAGTCGACGATTACCGCTATCGACCGCTATGGACTCGTGCTGTGACTTAGGAAACTTATGGAAAAAACTGATATTGATAAAATTAGTAAAAAGCCCGTTCATATTTTTCAAGTTCTATTGGCTTTAATTAAAGATAAGACTTCAAAGACTGTGTGTTATGAATTTCTGATTTTTTCTACAACTTTCCTAGATTTTGCCAGAAGTTGAAGTGGTGATTCGAAATTCAAGAGATTCTTGCATTTTTCAATGTTCTTACGTGGTCTATTCTCTTCAAAATGTCAAAAATATCTATATTAGAGGTCAATCGGCATGGAATTTAATAGCCTTTCAACAGTTTTTCAGAGAAGCTCCTCGCTTCTTTTTTGAACGTGTAATCACGTTTAAAATTCAGTAGTGATTTTTAAAGCTACTGGCGCTGGCCGTACCAACACTTTCCGACGGCAGTGCACTACTACGAGATTGGCTACTAAATTACGATAGCCGATAGCTTAAATGGGTCAATGAAGGGAATTTTCGCAGTGAGCCTACAATTTTGTACGAAGCGCATTAACTCGTGCTCTAATTAGGTAATTAAATAAATCCACAAGGTGAAATTAGTGGCTGCTAAATTAACACCGCAGCAATAACCACAATGGTCAACCTTCGAGGGTGCAACACAAATAAGCGCTCGAATAGAAAGAAGTCAACGGAAGTTGAATTACGGTGGAAAATAAAGAGATCCAGTGATACATTAAATTCGAAAGAACTATAAATATTTTGTACTTTTCGGTCGCTTTCAGGTGCATGGAAATAGTTTTTTATACCCACTGCTGTAAAATTCCATTTCTTTTGCTACAACGTGAATCTGCCCTGCAAAGCTTTTCAAAAGTAACGAACACCAAGGACGTGATAAATAATACTAACAAGAAATACCCTTAATTAACCCACAATTTTTATTCCTTTTAAGCATACGACAATTTTAATTTCTTGGTTGCAAAAGACCACTTGATTGCATACATTCAGGGTTTCTTTTAATGAATCCTCGTATTCCCAGAAGACATTTTTCGTTTAAAGCTCTATCTGGACGTTTTGTAGGATAAAATTAAAACTTCAAGAGAAAACATAAAAATTTGCAAACCCGCTTCTAAATGCATTACAAAAAAGGTGTAATGAAACTGCATAATTTAAATTTTCTAATTTCGCAGGATAAAAAGAGGTCAACGCAAAATTAACTTCTCATTATCAAAGTATGTGGTTTTTGTGCACATATTTTATTTTTACTGACTTGTGCTTTTAAGATTATATTAAAATATGTCAGGTGGAGGCTCAAAAAAAACTTCTACCTCAATAAAATATCCTTCGCTTTAAAAAATTGTATTTACATTCGTGCTGTCTCTGCAAAAAAAGTTCTTTGAGAAATTGGTTGATTCTTTCCGATTTATGGCATCGATTTTCATGAAACCAGTATTTTTTACTACCATAACATACAGGGCGATGGCACACGAAAGAGATCTAGATATTGAATTTATTCTGTATCCTTTTTTCATGTTAGTTTTATATATGGTTGAAACTAAAAGGATTGACAATATCATGTCCCTGGAACATAATACGCTTGTGTTTGGAGGAATAATTTTTCTAATTACATGGTTTTATTATGTTATAGAATGCCGGGAGTGAATTTCAGTCAGTAACGTGTCCCTGACTACCTCTTTTCAAATTTGTGATGTTATATCTTTTGAAAGAAATCTTAAGATCTAAATGTTAAATGTACGATTCTTTAGAATGAATTGAAGAATTACAAAATAAATTTTTTCCCCGTTTCTAAATACAGATTCAGATTTAATATAACTTTTTGAATGTTCCCGAATATTTATGTCATTCTGCAACAATGCAATTTTTCATTGATTCTATATCTGCAAAGTTCAATTCCACATTTGAATTGGTTAATAATTGAAGAATTATTGGAATTAGAAGCCGGAAAATTTATATGAAACAATTCGGTGTTATCTGGTAACGCAGTTTTATTATTAGAAAAAGGAAATTTTCGAGGTCACTTTATGAATAAATTATTGATAAAAACATGTAATTCTTACCTCTAAAATACTTGATTTAATAGGCTAATCCAGAATAAAAATATTCTTCAAAATATAATCTATATTCTCCTATTTCTCAATAAATAAATAGACCTTAAAATATAAAAAATTGATGTTTCATTAAAATGAGTCTATATCAAGGTGGTTCACAAAAAACTTGGTTTCATTTTCCGACCGCTGTATCGTGGCCGTTTGTTTCTCTGGGTGTGATAATACACTCCTAATTTTTTCAGATTATTAAGAATTTTTTTAGAGGTTGCGAGCATCAAATTTACGTCAAAATTGAGATTCCCGTAGTTTTTAATTTTTTTTCAAATATACACATTTTTTTAAAGAAACATGTTATGGATAAAAATTGTAGCTGATACAATGGACAATACTTTCACTTTGTGTCCGATTGAAAAAAAATAACTTGACGCTGGTAAAAGACATGAAAAGTACGATTTCTTATTAAGAGATAACTATAAGGGCATAATGCTACCCCTAAACATTTTTTGTAAGGTTTGTCAAAATTCAAAGATGTTCTCCACAAAATAGGAAAAAAATATATAATACATATGAGATGAAAAACATAAAACTGGAGGACCAGAAACATGGAAATTAAAAAATAAATATTTAACAAGGCTTTTAATTGGGTTTTCATCAATAAAATTTTATAAAATAGTAACAAACATCAATAGGAGGAAGAGGGAATAACAGATAAATCATTTTATATAAAAACATATGTTTACTATTTTCTTATATTCACTGTTAGAAAAATCTGAATAAAATTTAATACGAATGTATATGAAGTCATTTGCATACACGGGAGTTGAAATTTAATATTCATTAAAATATGAATAGCTGTGCACTTTATATTAAATATAATATACAGGTCGGTATAGCAGCATGCTTGAAACTCAAAGAGTAGAGTTGATTGTAGTTAAGGTCTGTTATTTATTTGCGCAATTGAACTGTTCGGCTTAAAATCCAATTTTATTTTCGATTAATTGAAAGAAGGTATCATGTTTTATTATTAAGAATCGAAAATTACTGCTAATCTTATCTTAATTTTATGTAAAATGGAATTATTTGAGCGATTACCATGAATGTATATAACATTTAATAAACACCTTGTTCATCCTTTGAAATATTCGAAGTCCTATGAAATTTTTCGGGATCTTGGGAAATTCATTAAAATACATTATTGAGAGCCATCAATATCCCTTAACATTACTGGAATCCCCGGAATCCCTTTTAAGTCTTTTGAAATATGCTAAAATCGTATAAATCATTCATATGAAGTTCTTCCTAATCTTCCCACATTCAAGGAAATTCTATTAAGCCGCAGAAATCCCGTTAAATCTCCTGAACTAGTATTTTCAAATCTCTTTAAATTCATGAAATCCTACGAAAATCCTTCATTCTTGTGAATCTGTCTGAAATATATAGACATATTATAAAATAAATACCCCAAAACCTTCCAAATTCTGTGAAATCCTTAAAAATCCTTACAAAGTTTGGGAATTTTCGGCAATCCATTGAATGTTTCTTATTTTCTTGAAATCACTTTACATCTTTGAAATAATATTAAATCCCAGTCCGCATCTGTAAAGACTATATAAAAACTTAGGGCTTGAGGAAATCAATAAAATAATAATTTTGTCCTGGTAATTATTTATTTAATTAACTCTATTATGAAGAAGAATAATAGTAACATTTTACTTCTTATATTTTAAGCCTCAAGAAGCATATAAATTGTTATTTTGGCTAACAAGATATCGTAAATGGTTTATATCAAAAGATTATCATTAAAGTAATTAATATGAAATAGAGAAAATATTTTCTATGTTGATCTAAAATACTTTTTTTAATTCAATTCGAAATCGAATAATTCCAAGTTTTTCATTTTCACTTATATATTATCAGAGCTAAAATGGTGAACGAATACATAAATGATTGAATCATAATTCTAGGAAAGCGAAATAGTCCAATTGGAAACCAGAAATGTATGTAAGATGTATAAAGTCTCCATTTAGGGGGTGAATACAATATTGGATTCTATTCGTAAAGTTATGGCAATCGTAAATTTAGATGGCCCGTGTAATGGTATGTTAATGAACGAGTATCATTTTTCTCTGACAGAAACATGCGAAGCAAATTTTCCACGCATACCAAAAGTTAAAGCTTTATCCAATATAGTCGCCACGTGGTGGCAGTATTTGCAGAAAGCAGATATTTGCAGTCTCAAATGTATTCCAGTTTACATACACAAAAAGATATAAATAATTACGCGAATCATAAGAAATTGGTTTATTTTAAATTTCCGTGCATCCACTGCATTTAAACCATCATACATGCCAATTTTTAGAGATAGAAAAATCAAAGTTTTTAAATATACAACACTTGCTTTTAAAATTTTAAAATTTTTATAATACTTTTAGAATACTTTGAGCGCTTTCAATAGGAAGTTGTATTATCAAATTGAAATTTGTTTGATTATTTTTTATTGCCAATTCAAACTTTTCAATTTAACATTGTAGAAATCGTTATAATTCCAATGAAATAATTTTTCACTTTTGAACACTTCAAGTTTCAACTATAGTTCAATTTTTCAAGCCGTCCAAGTTGAAACTGTTATATAGTATACCTTATCATTTTGGATGTTTATAAATAACGTGAATAACATTTAATTAACTTGTTTAAAAAGTCTATATTTTGTTAAACAATTCGAATTTTAGTTACTGGTTTTCATCGACCAACATCCGAGATCAAGTACACGTGAATATCCATGATATATTGACAGTTATTCATGTGGAAATGATTATTCTGTATACAAGTTATACTGATGAAAATCATACTCGAACCGAATTGGGGAGAATTATTATGATTATCGACCTGAATTACATTACATTTATAATTAATCCAACCGACGGCATTAACTGCGCGATGATTCTCGAATTGTCAAGTCTCGCATGTTAAGCATGGATCGGTGCGACCAGCGCTCGGATGGGTGTTACCATTCGTGATTCTCTCTTAGTTGTGTTTTTCAGTGCCTTTAGCTACTGTCGAGTGGGAAGTTTGACGTCGAGGATGCATCTCTGGTCACTCGATGATCGAATGTCAACATCCAAACTCGACTTCGGTAAACCGTCTGCACTTGGGAAAGGTGTCTGCAGTTCTCCTCTCCCTTGACCAAAATATCAAACAAACACTGTGAAAACTAGGATTCGATTTAGGACTTAACTCGGTATTAAAACAGTTCACCCAACAAAGCAATAGCACTTCAGTTTGATCCACCAATCTAATAAAGTAAGGTCGATTTGTGGATTGAAATAGGCTCGAAATGAGGATCATCTGTCAATAACTAAATCTGATAAAACAAATTCTAATCTGTCAAGTTTAGAAACCAACGTAACCCATAGGGCTGATGAATTGTTTGGAACAATTGAAACAATGCACCCTCTGAATCAATTTAGTTCGCTATCTCGGATCATTTATCAATCTAAAGTCAGCAAACTAAACAAGACAGAAACTGGTATGTACTAAAATAAGACTATTTGTGATATCATATTAGAACACCCAAAAAAGGATCCCAGATAAAAATGAATGCCTAGTTTTTACTGTGAATGCGAGCGCTTCTAATGAAAATCCGGCTGCATACGGTAGTGGGACATAGTGAAGGAAAAGAATGTCAAAAAGGATGTGCATGCGAGTAATAACATAAAGCAAAATATTAATTAGACCAGATTTAATTATTTTTTTGATGTAACCAGGCCACAAATCAAGTAGCACTGATTTGCAGAAAGTAAAAGAAAGACAGGCGAGACATTTAAAAGGGATGAAAAGGGAAAAAACTGTTCAGATAATTACGACGTAACGTAATTATCTCTCATGGCTTCAGGGAGAACGGGGATTGTACTTAGTATAATTAGCCGTACCAGTGACTCAGCTCGAGGGAGGTAGTATTCTTTTTCATCCGCGATAAGGTTAACACATTAACCTTTACCATCCACTCCAGTTTAATTAGGATCTGCCTTACTGGCTCTGCTCACGGTAACATTCCAATATTTTAAATGGAATCGAACTCATAGTCACACCTGTTGTACCTCGAGAATGCAACTGTTGGCGCACAATAGAAAATAAGGGTTGAAATATCATACAATGCGAGAAGACGAAAACCCTACTTGTGATATAATATACTATTATATTATACCTTTGAATGCATTTCTTTCATAAAATTGTATCCTTTAAAAAAGTATTATTTATCAGCGAAAAAGTCCACAATGTATGTTAATCCACAACATTAATTCTTAGACCTTTTGTTTGGGATTTCTCTTTTAATGGTAATGCTGTTGTCCCAAAATTTTCTGTAGAAAATTATATAAATTATACTTATGTGTAATATTTCATAGACTCTTATTAAGTTTATAATAGCTGTCATTCAGAGCAATACACTTCAATTTTTCATTTTTATTTATAAATATAATTATTTTAAACTTTACAATAAAAATAATTGGGCCAAAAGTGGTATTTTAATGACCATATTAGTAATTATTATATCAGAATGCATCTATAAACGGGTGGTTTTTTAAACTGGAAATGGGTTCAAATATAACTTATAGGAAGATTTTGGCGACTTGCTGTATGACCAACTATAATCGTATGTGTTTTTTAAATACTGGAAATGGGTTCAAATATAATTGATAGGACCATTTTTCCAAGTTGGGGTATGGCCAGCTATAAACAAGTGCGTTTTTCAATACTGGAAATGGGGTCAAATATAATTGAAAGGTAGATTTTGACGAGTCTTGCTCAATTATGGACCCATTTGCATAAAAATGTTTAGAATCAAAAACCTCTTATTTATACACGGAAAAAAAGTGCTGGAAATTTTCATTGACCGAGTCTCTGACTTTAGGATAGGTCTAAAACCATTTGAAAAAATGTATTGAAAAATCATGCAAATATTGATTGAAGCAATATAAGACTTCTTAAATTGCGTCCAGCATAGTCAGTGAAGCACTCCTAGACTCCACCAACAAAATATCACAGACAAATTTGTAAAGCGTTCAACACTCCAATATTAAATTCTCGAAGACAGTCAAGCAAGAGTTCATAGATTGTCAAACTAGCCATTTATACTAATAAATAAAAAATTATTTTTCAAATTTATAATATTATTATTTTTAACTTATAACAACGCACAATTACTACTTATATTGATCGCACGCTCTTTACGCTCTAAAAAATTGGACGCACGCTGCGGGAATTAGAGCTACCTATACAGTAAAAAATAGTTATGCATATCGATCATTTTTGGACAAAATCGAGATTTGCTTGAAACATAGTTGGATGGAACTGAAATGTAATGGAGACCAAGAATATGCAATGAAAAAAGTCGATCGAGACGAGACGATCATCTCGACTGAGTGATCGTTCGTCTCGATGTGATGAGTATAGTGTTCAAATTTTTACTCTAATCTGATGAGATTTTTGAAAATTTTTTAAATTATCGATATGCATCACTAGTACAAAATCTTGGCGTTCTGCTACAGCTAAAAACTGCGTGGCCGGGTAAAAAGGATTTTAGTGAGGACTGCGATTTAGACAGCTTGCTGCAAGACTGACTTTGCTTAATAAATTAAACACGTTGTTTAAACAATTTGTGTTCAAATAATTGAAAAATATCATTTTTCACGGAAATTTATTTTTTGACCAAGGGATGATTCTATGTAAAAAAATGTTTTTTCTTCATTTAAACTAAAATTGTTCAAATAATTTTTCAAATTTGTGAGATATAAAATGAAAAGTAATCGCACCGTTCGATTCTATGGGAAAAAATATAATCCAGTTAATAGAAATTTGTTCAGACAATTTCATATGTTGTATGAATGAATAATTCCATAGTAGACACTACGGCACGTGATAAAATTTCTGTTTAAAAATTCAGTTATTTTTCTTTTTCAAATTGAAGAATTTGATTCTAAATTGAAAAAATTAATAACAAGTCAACAAAAAATCAAACTTTGTGTCATTTGTGCTATTATTGTGAGACGCACTGTTTATGAGTTGCAGCGTTATAAACAAGTTATTTTAATAAAACTGATGTATTTACCAAATGATATCAATAAATTATTTTTAAAAATTTCAACTTGGGCAAAAACTTATTTGGATTGACACTCTTAAAAGATAAAAGAATTATTGAGATTGTTCCGAAAATACTTCTTATAAATTGTTATTAAAAAAATGGTTATTTTAAATGAAATTTTTGATGAGGAATAGCAATTTTAACAACAATCCACGAAAAGTATTTTTGATTCTATATCAGAATAATAAATTTTGTTAAATAAATAAGGACATTTTTTAAACAATTGTTGTGTATCTTTTTGAAAACAAAAATAATCAAAATATTCGATTCGTAATATCTCGGCAACCTCTAAGTGTTTCAAGAAGTATTAGTGGTGACTCGATTAACTTCTAAACAACTTTTAATCATTCATTAAAATTATAAATGTGAAGATGGCTTTTATGTAAATGTTTTTTTGATGAAAAACAAACACACTTTATTCTATTACGAGAAACATTCTTATATTTCATTTTAATATTTTCAGAAATATTTTATATACAGAAATACTAACTTGAAAATAAAATCTGCTTACATCCAGTTTTTTGCAATGTAATAATGGCCAATTGGCCATCTTCTAATTTATTTTGAATAAAAATAAGTGTATTATAAGTAATATTGCGAAGATTGAGAGAGACGTAGGAATACTTAATCCCACTAAAAATGTTAAAGCCTGTAAATGTTCGTTCAAGAAACAATCGTACATCTTTGTTAGAGGAATTTGATATCTAGCAGAATAAGGTAGCACTAGCAAGTAAATAAAATTTTCCATCTCATCTAAATCTCGGAGAGTTAAATCCTTAATGCGACCAGTTGTAAAAGTAAACGATCGATTTTAAATTCGAAAAAAGGCATACCTTTTTCATCATAAATAATGATTCTACATCATTTTTAATATCTTTATGCATTTTACAATTACTTTCTGTTGTAAACAATTTATTTGCACATCTAGTTATTTAAATAGGCAATCCAATGGTAACCAATCTGGTTACCGACTTAAAGCATGTGTATTAAACAAAGATCCGGGATTTGGGAGCACTGAATCTTCATCCAGTGTCTACTACACTCATACCAATGTGAATTTGTCACTGAGCGCCACGACTAAGCGCGCCTTTGCAAATTCTCGCAGATAGTAATGGAGTGTTTCCCTGACTCGTATTCGAGTTCTATGTTTCTGAATCACGCAATTATTCAATTCAAGTCTCCGAAAATATGAGTTTTTTTTAAAGCCATTTCATAACTGTATAAATTTTCTTTGCAAACTGTCTAATAAGAAATCCAATACTGTTGTTCCTTGACTGTGCTTGAAAACTTCCATGATTTTTCTTTATTTTTCCATGAAAATTTATGACCACTTTATAGAAAGTATACGAGACTTTATAAAAGTGATGGCCCGTCCAGAAGTCCAGCACTAATCTAGGAAATGTTCCAAGACTTATTTTTTCCGTGTATTTAAATCCATTTCCAGTATTTAAAAAAACCTATTCATAGTTGTCTATACCCTGACTCGTCCAGATCTACCTTTCAATTATATTTGACCCCATTTCCAGTATTAAAAAAGGCACGGCCAACGGCCATACCACGCTGAAAAAACCATTTCTCGTTAGATCACTGAAGTTAAGCAGTGTTGGGCGCGGTTAGTACTTGGATGGATGACCGTCCGGGAATACTACTAACTACGTGCTGTTGGCATGTCGTGGGTGTGGTGAACCCACACTTGTAGTTATTTACTACGAGAAACTATCCACCTAGAAACACTACCCGAATCGGGTAGTGTCACGCCTACCCCGAATAAAGGGAAATGGCTTAATGGTATACACTTGTTTATAGTTAGCCATACCCCAACCTGGAAAAATGGTTCTATCAATTATATTTGAACTCATTTCCAGTATTTAAAAAACGCATACGATTATAGTTAGCCATACAGTAAGTCGCCAAAATCTTCCTATCAGTTACATTTGAACCCATTTCCAGTTTAAAAAACCACCCGTTTATAGATGCATTCTGATATAATAATTACTAATATGGTCATTGAAATACTACTTTTAGCCCAATCATTTCCATTGTAAAGTTAGTTATAATTATATTTATAAATAAAAATGAAGAATTGCATTATATTGCTTTCAATGAGAGGCTATTTTGTGGATTAACATGCATTGTGGACCTTTTCGCTGATAAAAAGTACTTTTTTAAAGGACACAATTTTATCAAAGAAATGAATTAGAAGGTATAACATAATAGTTTATTACATCGCAAGTAGGGTTAGACAGAATAGACAGATCTTTACGGAGAAATCAATGTTTGCAGGACAAGTTGTAAAACCATGGCCTTCAGCCATGGTTTTCCTAGTCGTCCTAGCGAACAATGAGCTCCGGATGAGTACCTGTCTAACCCTACGAGTGATGTACGATATTCTATTCGAAATCAGCATGTACTAGTAATATGTCAGTAACTCTAACGTAGGAAACAAGAATGTGTGTGAATTCCCCTAAATGGACATTATTTAATTTTTTTATTATATAATGCAATCCTATAATATAATTGATATCTACATAAGTTTAAGATTACAATTTTGGAAATAATAAAAAGGAAATCAAAGAAAATCATTCTGCTAAGGAATATATATATTTTTAATCAATTAAATTCCTATATACGTACATTTATCATTTATACAGGGCATATCAATATAAAAATATCGAATACACTGATTTATTTTTCCTTTTTCCCTTTTTATTTATATTGTTGAACTCTCGTACGTATTGACTTTATTATAGGATTTCATTATTCAATTCAATAATTTAAATAAAATGGCCATATGGGGCCATTCTTACACTTCTTTTTCCTACTTTAGAGTTCTGGCGTATTTTTTATTTCTTTTTAGCTCTTCAAACTCTTGTTCTTTTAATTATCACGTACCAGTAATTACTGAATACCACGGTGAATGAATGCGGAGAAAATCTACTAATAAGCTTGAACTTCGCAGTGTGATAAATTACTCCTGCAAGTTAAGGTTATTGAATTATGGCTCTAGAATTTTTCAGCCAACAAACATTCTAAAACTTACTTTGTAAATAATAATCAATAAAGAGAACATGTTTCGAAAATTTATAAATCAGTTATATTAGACATTTTAATCTTTGTTTAAAAACTAATTTTTCTCGAGAAAGTAGACCGAATGATTAAGTTTCTTGATCTGATAATTCTACTTTATTATAATTAATAAATTTACGAATAAAAAGTATTAGAAATTCAATATAGATTGAAAAATCAACGCATATTTATCTATTTAAAAAAATGATAGAATAGATTTTTCTCTGGGCTTGAAACCATCAACTTGTTAACTTCTCTTCCACCATCGGCAGCGCGTAGTGGTCGGCAAGTTTATAATTACATTACGGCACTGATTGTAGAAAACTGCAAACGCGGCATGCTTGAGTGAAGATTCAATCTCCTTTTCCTGAAAATATTTACCCAACAAACGAAGTAAAATAAAATTGTATGTTTTTACATCACAGAAAAAACAAAGGGTATGAAATGTGGCAGGTAAACGCGAGGTGGGTATTCCAAACTGAGGTAAACTTTCCGTAGTAAACTGCATATATCTCCGACGAGCACCGCTAGAGGCAGCACGTTACAAGCTTGTAACTACAGAAAAATTACCTCAGTTGAGAGTTTTCAGCTGACTATTATCCTGCTTGAACGATTACATGCAACGCTTCGTACCCCCAGTTCTTTCTGTGATCAAAAAACGAAATGTTGTCTTCTTTATATTCTTTCATAAACCACAGACAAGCGAATTCATCACTATTTGTTTAACAAGTTTGTACACAATTTTAGATGCGCATATCTTACTTGAATTTACATTCAAAATTGCATAATGCATAGATACCTTTATTTTAGTACAAAGGTACTTCCAATATATTTAAACAGTACAATATGAACCAACTCCATCATTTACCATTATTTTTATTATTGCACATACATATATCTTTGAAGACTATTTTGCATAAGGCCATTTCAGATATAAATAGAACCACTTCACGAATGGTGAAGATGCTCTCGTTCAAGAATCATTACGGAATGCAGAAATTCTCATGCAATATGCGCAATATGCCTTTATGCAAAGCGACTTTCCTGCGTCCTGAAGTCTTTCAAATAACCATTCCATGTGTTTTTATATCTAAAGCAATATTCCAGTTCTTTAGGCAATTAAAAACTCTGAGGAAATACTACTTTCGGAAATTTAGGTTTTGAATAATATTATACTGATGAATCATTTAGAAAATTTTGTTTACAGTCAACGGCATTGAATGATCCTCTATATCAATATTAATCAAATATCCTGGGATTTACCGCTTCTGAATTATTAAGGATGAGAGGGAAAATAAACTATCATGAAATTATGAAATGATTCCTCAAAAGCGCCTTAAAATGTCTTGAGGGTCGAATTTTGGCAAATTTGGAAGCGAATTTATTTAAATAGTAAGAATGAAGTCTCTGAAGTCATCTGAAGAATCTTGAAGCAAGAATCTGTCGGATCTCGCACGTCACATCCAGCTTAGTTTACCTCTACCTTTAAAGACATTGCTAAATTTGTTTTGTTTTTAGAAAAAGAATTAATTAATTCAAGGATATATGTATGGATATTATATATGGCCAACAGCCATACCACGCTGAAAAAACCAGTTCTCGTTAGATCACTGAAGTTAAGCAGTGTTGGGCAAGGTTAGTACTTGGATGGGTGACCGTCCGGGAATACTACTAACTACGTGCTGTTGGCATGTCGTGGGTGTGGTGAGCCCACACTTGTATTAGTTATTTACTACAAGAAACTGTCCACCTAGAAACACTACCCGAATCGGGTAGTGTCACGCCTACCCCGAATAAAGGGAAATGGCCTAATGGTATACATATATCGGCTTCAAGCAACACATTCTCATTACAATACTTAGTATTGTAATGTAAAAAGTATTGTAATGCTGATGACTTCGTCCCTCAAATTTTATAATACTAACATAACCATATTTTCTCATAATAACAGGTAAAGTCATAAAATTTTGTTTCCAATAAGCCCAAGTTAAATACAGGATGTCAATTTTATAAAAAAATATTGTAAAAAGCTGTCCAATTTTGATGTTTTTGAAAAATTGGAATAGCTGTGGAAATAATTAACATTTTTCAAAGTTTTTGACTCATTTTATTAACTCATCATAATAATTTATCGATTTCTTTAGAGTAATTGACTAGATTGTTAGAAAAATTGTTAGGATATTTGTAGAATTTTTCCGTAGATTGTACCCTAAGGTCGAACTTAGTGGAAAAAGGTTGGAAATTTTCAAATAATGATTCTACTCACCACATGATTTAAAAATATTCAAAACAATAATATTTTCATAGATATTGCTAATTTTTTTTTTAAATGTGATAAATAATGATTCATGAATTTTTTTTCGAAAAATGGAGACTTACCTTTAAAATAAGTTAAACATTTCCAGAGTTATTCTGATTTTTCAAAAACATTGTAATTTTACGTACTTTCGTAATATATTTGTATGCAATTGATATTTTTATTGTTAATATTTTATAAATTAACACACTTCAACGACAGCTCAAAAATATGTGTTTAGATCATGTTTATCAACAAGGCAGAATAAATTTAATGCACACAAATAAATAGTAACAAGAGTTTATTCTGAAGGTTTCAGTTTCACGGCGGAATTCATTCTGATTACATTTTCAAAATTGTAGATCCACGAAGTC
>CAKNXH010000752.1:255510-332907 GCA_932178445.1 Andricus quercusramuli | reverse complement strand
GGAGTTGGAAACACCCAAATTGTGACGTAGTGATGGACAAACATCTGGCTGAAAATGTGAATTTTCGATTTTTCAATGAAATTTCTGATCTTTTTCGTATCTGGTGTATAGTTTAACAAAAAAATTTAATTTCTGGTTTAAAAAAAAAGAACTTTCGAAAGGTTAAACACAGAACTTTTGGTCAAAAATGTCTGTTTAACGAATTTGTTCTTTATTTTCAGGCATTAAAAAATTGTGCTAAAGCTCAATCCAATCTGATCAGTCTGTCGAAAAGTATCGTGCCTACAGAATACTACAGATACCCTACATACTGCAGACAGACAATCACCTTCGTCAAATTTTTCTTCAAACTCAGGAGGTCTCAAAACGTGGGCATTTGTTGAAAAATAGTGAATTCAAATTTTACGTTAAACTAAATTTCTCATCATTAGGATGAGGATGTAAAAATTTCTAATGCAAAAAAATGTTTTTCGAAATTTTATCTGATAGAATACCAAGTTGTATCAACAAATTAATGCTAGAACACGGAAGTAACAGTTCAGCAACCGCAAATACCCTAATAAGTTTACATGTCTCCAATAGTAAATAGAAGCTGCGGCGGTCCGAACAAATATCTGCTATTGATTCAGGTCGTCGTGATTATGTCACGAGGTGTGGAGTGAAAGCTTTGTTTGCAACTATATCCGAAGAGTTCTAGAAGAGAATCGAGTATACTATAAACGACAGTTTTCGTATAGAGGCTTTTTTAGTCTCAATGACAATCGTGAAATTCAATTAAGTGACAATATCATACGAGCCAGGCGATAAGCTTTCGAATCCACGCAAATTGAAAGCTTTTATTCAACGAATCACTTCGCATACTTCTCTCAAAGAACAATTGATGCTTCCAATTTAAACTTTATTCACGGCGGTACAGATCACAAAACACCTATTTTATAGGGTTATGTAAAACCACGAAAGTGAAAATTTCCTATTTGAACGCCTTTCTTTTTCGCAATTAGGTGCGATCCACGACTCATCCTCATACCTGTTTCAGGACGAGATAGTACGTACAGTCTAACCTAACCCTTGTGCACCCCCCGTGGTGACGGCAAGCAGTTCCCCACCTTCAGCTCATTACTACCCCTCCAGTTTTTTCTTACTAGGGAAAACCTATATCCATGAAGTAATTTGTGCCTTCAATTAATAATAACCTCATTCTGAAGTAGGCAAGTCCATGTAATAGTGTGAGTTTTATCATTTTACGTCAAGTATTTTTTTCACAAAGGAATGTTAAAATAGTACAAAAGGGCAATTTCAAATTAAATATTTACTTTATCTGTTTACAACCGAATTGACATCCTAAGAAATATGAAAGAAAACTCATTTCACCATTCCAGTATCAATTACTTCATGGATAGGTTTTCCGAGTCAGGAAAAGACTAGATGGGTAATAATGCGCTTGTGGTGAAGGACTTCCTGTCGTCATTACGGGCGATCCACGAGGGCCTGCCCATGCGCACGATCTCGTCCTGAAGCAGGTGTGAGGACGAGTCGTGGACTGCCAGAAATTAGAGAATATAAAACTAAAAACTTGTTCACTTTTGGCAAAAGATCACAAAAGTTTTTTCTCAACTAATTGGAATCAGCAAAGATTTGAAGAGTTTTTGTCGAAACTTTCTTAACGTCAAACGGAATTCGCTGAGCAAAATCTACAATAATTGGCATTGAGATAAAATTTATCAGACAAAGAACTTTTCTTCAACTGCACTGCTGGTGCTCAGAAAATAAGTGTCAAACTTTCTGCAGCGAGGTCGCAACTCCCAGTCTCTAAATCAAATTACTAGCCTACAAACCCAGTAGAATATTTGTGAACTTAAGGACACAGTAGACACGAGAATGCTCTTTCATCCTTTGGCCCAGATAGCTGTGCTGTGCGATTTACGGCTGAAATTCGAAATTGCCCAAGTAAAGCTTTTCGGCGCATATAAAGCACCACTCTCATTAAGTGATATTCAACAGATTTTGCTTCGAAATTCTACATTACACACTAATTTTATCAGATCCTTTGCATAAGCGATGCTTTTACATTCCTTAAACAAAATTCGACAGTAGAATTAATTATTTTCAGGTCGAGGTACAAAAACCTATAACTTTTACAATGAGGGGCATTTCGTGGGAGAGTGAGTGGTTATGTCTCAGATTGTGCACTACTTTTGACTATTAATAGGGTTTGGGTACCCAATAACTGTGCTAAGTTTGAGTTCTAAATTGTTCGCATTTTTAAACATATTTATATTAACAATTTCGAGCTACTTTCGATTCACGGTCGCACAACGTCGTCGATCGAAAACAACTACGAACACGTTTTTCTCAAAAACACAAAACAATGGCACCGCCAAAAGTTTTGATGCATATTAGGACATATTGAAGCGTATTTACTATTTGTGGTTTCTTGAAAAAAATATCTTCCGGAAAACAGGTTTTGAAATAGCATATATATTTTGTTTTTTGAATAAAAAAAATGAAACAATTACCAGTTTTTATTTTTTCCTGAAACGTCAATAAGTTACAAATAAAAACTGTTCGAAACATTTTTCTTTGTGATTAATAACTGAATCGTGATAAGAATGAAAAAAGTAGTTCGAAATTGGTAATGCAAATATCTTTAAAAATTTTAATAATTTTGAACTACAACTTGGCACAGTTATTTAATAATCCAAACGGTACCACAACGAGCGGCCGCGGATCGAAAGATTTCAAAGACGCTTTCTCAAGGAAACAAAATAAAAGCACCGCCAAAATTTGTGGTTTACGATAGAACACATCAAAGCTCATTTAAGATTTAAGAAAATATATATTTTGCGAAGAACCGGTTTCAAAATGAAATTTCATTTTTTAAGTAAACAAATGAAAAAATAAACTTTCCATTTTTCACTTTTCTTCGCTTAAATGTGAACTAAATTAATAGAATCAAATGAGAAAATTCAATTTATCTCGTTTGGATAAAAATTCGACTGTTTGGCTGAAAATTCAACTATTTGACTAAAAATTCATGTCTTTTCTTGACAATTCGGCTTTTTTATAGATGTTAAATTTTCGTAGCTAAAAAATCATTGTTGAATTATTTTGTGAAAAAATAATTTTTTCATAGAAGATAGATCATTTTAATTAAATATTCAACTGTTTGGTTGCAAATTAACTTGTTAAAAATTCTCTAATTTCTGGAAAATTTGTCTTTGTCTTTTTCGGTAGAAAATTTACTCTCCCTCTATTGGAAATTCATCTATATCAATATGAAAATTTAACAATTCCATTTTTGGTTAAAAAACTAGGTTTTCCTTTTGAAAATTCAACTATTTGTTTGAAAACTCAACTGTTTGGGTAAAAATTCAACTATTTTGTTAAAGTTCAATTATTTTGTTGAGAATTCAAATATTTTGGTAAATCCATCTTTCTTGGTTGAAAACTAAGTTTTTTGGAAAATATAACTATCTTCTTGTGAAAAATTCGTTTTTTTAACTGAAAAATCAACTTTTTGATTGAAAATGCAACTGTTTTTTATTAATTTTATTCGTTTTTGTTCGAAAATTCAACTATTCGGTTATGAATGCATCTTTGTAGATTGATACTTCAAGTATTTTGTTAAAACATCAACTACTTTGTTAAAAATTATCTGGATGAAAATTCAACAGCTTTGTTAAAGACATCTTTTTTGGTCGAAAATTTAACTTTTTTGTTAAAAATTCGTCCTTTGGATTAAGCATTCATATTTCTGGGTTGATAGTGAACTTTTTTGTTGTCAATTCAAGTGTCCTCAAAAAAATTCGTGATTTTGTCTTGAAAATTTATGTATTTCAATGAAAGTTCTAATTATTTTGTATAAAATGCGGTCCTTCCACTGGACAGTTTAATTTTTTGGCTATTAATGCAACTATTTTGTTGAAAATTAATTTTTTTCTCAAAAATCCGTATTTTTGGGTTATAAAATCACGTCTTTTGGTAGAAAATCATTTCGGATTGATAAAAAAAACTATGTTATTGTACATTTAGACTTGCAGTCATAGGAATTTAAAGTGGTTCATATTAAATTCAATATGTTATCGTAGCTTATGGACGGCCCTTAAGCGTCATCTAAAAAAAAAACTTTTCTTGACACAATTATTTTTTTCTCCTAGCGCATGGAGGTAGGTACCAAAACCTAAACATGATTTAGAAGTTAATCGAAAATTGCATCAGGGCAAAAATTCTGTTTCGTAAAAGTTTGCACTGTTTGGGTTTAGAGAACAACTCACATAAGCGAATTTAGGTCGTAAAGCAGAAAGAAGCTGTGAACCAAACTAAAACAGTGACCTGGTCAGTGAACACACAAGAAAAGGAAAAAGAGATTGAAGAGCGGTTTTGAAAACCAGAGGCTTCATGTCAAATAACGCTAAGAGGTATCTTGTAACAGAGTTTTCACTTTATTATAGGGGAAACTACCCTACATCAGATGACCCTTAATTATAGGCACGAATATAAGTAAATTAATTAATCATAATTTTAATACATTTTCACGTATCGTGTCTTAACTATTAATTACATTAAATTATTTATATAATGTTTAAGAAAGAAGTTGTAACGACCCTCAGTTAAAATAGTATTCGGATGTTGATGGTACAATTGACTTTAGGGTCACAATAAAATAGAAATCAATTTATCATTGAGTCAGACGTTTCGGCCTCGATTATGGGCCCTGATCAGTGATTCATTTCTGAAATATGGTACACAAAATTTTTTGTTGATTCGTGGAAGGTTATAATTTTATGGTGAATTTTTTGTTTATAATAGAAAAAATTAATTTTTTAGTGATGGAATATAAGACAAGAAAATTATTTGCGTCGATCAAAGAATTAATTTTTATAGAGATGTAAATGGAGACAAAAAATTTTCCGTTTGTATAATTCAAAGCCTAAAATTATTTGGACATGGTTAAATCATGACAATATTACAATTTCTATTTTTTTACAGAATTTATCAAAATTTTTGGGTCTCATCAATAGGAATGGAAACTCACCTTATTAATTCATAAAAAGGAGGTTGAAATTAGTGAATGAGATCATCGAACACTTCTTAAAAAAGTAATTAGATCACTGAACACTTTTACAAAACTGTACTTCCACGAATCAAAAAAATTTTTTTGTACCATATTTCAGAAATAAATCACTGATGAGGGCCCATAATCGAGGCCGAAACGTCTGACCCAATGATAAATTGATTTCTATTTTATTGTGACCCTAAGGCCAATTTTACCATCAACATCCGAATACTATTTATATAATATCCGTGAGTATTTTCAATTCATGATTATCTACTGTAGGATCATTATCTAGTGTAGGGTGGTCTCCCCTACCCACTTTGAAATGTCATACTTTTCTCAGAATAGTGCAAAGACCTTCCAACAACATTTCACTTTTATTACTGTAGCAGAAAAGCTTGCACGATATAATGTAATAAAACTCGCACAATTGCCAACAAAGTAATACAGTTTCTTTCTTTAAAAGTATTCTATATTCTACACACGAAAGTGCATCTGCAAAAATACTATTCCCCTAGAAATGCTCAGTGTGTATAAAACCAGAAATTGCCTTTTTAAACTCTCTTTGCCCCATGCCAATGGGGCCAATCTCCAGAGTTTATAAGGTTCGTGTAAAAATCCTTTCAAACGAGTGTTCTCCTAAGTCAAAATACTAAGTCACAATGCGTACGCGTCTGAAACTTGGCACAAACATTGCTTATGGCTTGAGGAAGGTTTACCTGTAAAAAGTTGTATACTTCCTCTTCACCTTTACGAAATTTATGCAAGATAGAAATTCTAAAAAGAGAATGTGAATGGCAAGATTTGTTCAGTGATCATATTAATTAATATAATAATATGATTATGAAGAACACAAAGATCGAGAGTTCTTGAACATTTTTTTAACATTTTTCTATACATTATTTTGTTATTAAATGGCTTCAACTGGATCAAACTAACAGATATCGAATCTCAGAATATAAGAATATTGTCATTAATGAAGAAAAAAAATGTTTAATACGAAATAAAAATTTCAAATAATTATTTATATTTTAAGTTTATTTGTTCTTAAGGTTATATACTTATAATTTTCTTGAGATTCCTGAGAAAATTCAAAAATATTGTCCAAGCAAAATTTCAACAAAAAGTTGAATCCTCGACCAAAAAAGATTAATTTTCAACCAGTTGCATTTTTAGTCAAAAAGATTAAATTTTTACAAGAAAAAAAAACATTTTCTACAGAATAGTTAAATTTTTTAACCCAAAAACACAAATTTTTAACAAAAAAATTTCATTTTCGAATTGAAAAATTTTTCAATTACTGTTTTATTTTATTGAATTACTTTCACTATTCATGCACTGCTTCCCTCGATTCGTCAAACTTTTAGCTTCGGAGCTGTTTGATGATTAATTCTCTCAATTTTTATCAAAAATATATTTCGTGTGTTTTTATGTGAAATATAATTCGGTTTCGGTACGAGGTGAATAAATTGTTTACAGGTTAGGCTTTGTTATTATAGTCATGTTTTTGCTTTCAGATTGTAAGCACAAAACAAGTACCAGCCAAGCAAGTTTATGTTTTTACCAACATAAGCCAATAAAATTATTTATATGTTTTTGTCTGTGATAGTTGGTAGCAATTACTAGTATGGTTGCATGTTAAGTACTACACAATTCGGAACTCGTCTTTTTACATGACATATTGAAAAATAATCACTCTATAAATAAAAGCTTGTTTTTCAATAACAATTATGAATTATTATTCTATGAATTTATACACAGTGCTCTTTGATAACTGATCGGAAAGACTTAAAATCTGAATATGCAGTACGTACCAGAAGAGTACCGTCTGAATAAAATTGCAATGTATTGAAAAGTTTAAAATACAGAAGAAGTGGCTAATATAAATGATGATCCTGCTATTCATAATCAATAAACTGAATATTTAATTAATTGGTTAACGACCCAGCGCTATTCATTAGTAGTTTCTTAGTTATTCGAATGTACATATGTAGAGGAATCGATAGTACTTAAGCTCAAATGTTTCACGGCTACACTGAAGCTGCTACAGGCTTAAAACAACCGCAAGCGAGTCCACAGGTTACCATAAGCTTGCGTACCTTACCAGCTTTCGATCGACGATCTAAAGTTCATTGGTTAGCCTACCCACTAAACTGAACCCACATCCGACAAGCCCACAGAAATCTCGTATCAGAGCCTTGATACATCTCTAAATGCAATGCATCAGTTAACTTGTGAACCTTAAGAGGACATTTCACAGCTTTTGATTTTTCATTTTTCATTTTTCATATTTCATTTGAAGGGTTGCAATACAGAACTAGATAACCAACAAAATCGGAATTTTTCAGGAGAGCGAAATAACATTCTGTAAAATCTAAATCGCCATTTAAAGATAAAACAAAAGTTTACTCTCGAGCTGGAGTGTTTCTGAACTGAGGCCAAAAAAGTATAATAAAAAAATCATCCAGTTCCGAGAAATAGAAAGTGTAAGTTTACAATCTCAAAGTGACAGAAACCTGAAATTGAAACACGCTCGGATAAGGATCACGATAAAAAGTGTAATTTTCAATTTTAGTGAAAAATAAAAACTTGCTTCCGAAATATTGAGTCACTAAATTGGGAGAAAATGAGTTTGATTAGAAAAAGTTAAACAATTCCGAGTAATTCATTCATATCAAGAATTTGAAGGTTCATATTTCATGGGTTTTGAAAATCGTCTTTGGATAGCGATTAAAAATCTATTTTTCAATTTGAATGAATAATAAAAACACGCTCCCGAGATATGGGGAGGCTGAATAAGAATAAAAAAGTTTTCATTTAAAAAATAGTTCTGTTCCAGGACAATACAAATTTAGTGTGACGGTATCGCACTGTAACAGAGAATTTTTCACTGAAAGTTCTATAAAAAGAAGAAAGGTATATGTTTCTAATCGCAGGGCAAAAACATAAGTGAAAAAATCTTATAAAAGTGGCTTTTTGTAGAAAATTAAGATTCAGATATTTATTTTGGTATTTTATTGGAACTTTCGTGCTGAAAAAACTGCAAACAGATTTATTTAGGGGCTTTAAAAAAAAGTATTTTATCATTTTACTGTATGTGGTAAATATTAGGAGAAGGAATATGACCACAAAAAGGTTTTAAAAATATACAGAGAATTAGTTTTCTAGTTTTGAATTACCAATCTTTTTATTGCTATATTAAAAATATCATTTCGAATAAATCCTTTCAAAACAACATGTATTTGAATGTTGAAGAATTTTTAATACAAAAATCTCATTTTCTGAAAAAAAATATTGGTTATCTAGTTATGTACTGCAATCCTCCATTTTTCATTTTAATCATCAGAAAATAATCTTCAAAAATCATACTTTCTCACTTTTTACACCCATTTCAATTAAAAAATAAGGTTTTGAAATGTTTTACCCTAAAATTTGTTATCCAAATAGTTTTAAATTTCAAGAAAAATAAACTAAATGGATGAATTACACTGAAAAATTCAATTTTTTAATAATTTTATATCATTCTAGGATTATAGGATCATAGGATCATAGATCATAGATTTAAGATCATTATAGGATTTTACCAGTACGTATTTAACAATGTGAGATATTATTGGGACATTCCATTTGGGAAAGAAAAAGCGGGTCATCGATTTCCTTTCTTTTCTGATACAGTATAGTGTCTGGGTACTAAATAATGGAGTTGGAGGGTTTTGCAAAATTTCCAATATTTTGGCCGATATTTTTAAGGCGGTGTCTAGTCGTCCCAAAAAATTAGGAAGGTTGAAAGAATATTATTTATGTGGCCAGTCACAGAGGTGCCCCCCCCCCCCCCCCACGAGACGTTAGAAAAGAGCTAGATGTTTCACCAACATTATTTCTATGACCGGTCACAGGGTTCCTTCCCGCCCTCACCCGAAAATTCGGGACGACTAGCCAAGCTTATGAAAAATGTTGCACTAAGAACGCCCTAGAATTAAAAACTAAATAAATAAATAAATATGTGTAATGTGGAATATATCCTGAAGTTAACTACAAAGTAGCAAAATGTGTTTTTTCATATTTATTGGAAAAAAATATTCTCAGTCTTTCGGTCGCAAAAAAAAGGTATGCTGGAAAATGTGAGTCTTCTATTTTATTCAAACTGTTTGCAATTGCTCAAAATTTTTCAAAATCTGTGTACATTGTTTCTTAGAATCCTCACTTACATTGGTGGCCAAATGTAAAAAAAAAAATTTATTTGTTAAAAACATATTAGTGAGCGGAAATTCTTTCTTATGGAGTAAAAAGACTCATATATTTCATGCCATGAAATGTTCTTCGTAATATATATAAAAGATAGACATAGCTTTTTTAACGAAATGCGAAAAAAAACAAAGTCTATATATTGAAAAATGGCTTAATTGTGAATTTTTTCATTAAATTTGTTTAAACAATTAACCATTTTTACTGAAAAATAAAGTAATGTCGAAAACTGTTATTGAAAAGTAATTTTTTAACTATAACTTGTTGACTGTGAATTCTCTTTTGTTAAAGCTCCTTAGGGTTGAACGAACACATTCTGATTACGTATTTGGTGCTTCGCACTCGATTTTGTCAAAATGCGAACTTCTATATGTTCTGTTCAACAATATTATATCAAATGTATATTACATTTATTTCTGTATCTCGGCCTGGAAATGCTTATTCAGATATTGCAAAATAAACTACAAATGTTATTTTTCATGATTACTTTAATATTTTTTCCTTATTTTGCACCAATTGGAAAACATATCATTTCAATAAATTTATATTATTTATATTATTATTAATTTTTTTCTTCAATATATTTTTATAACATGAGTTCATAAAAAATTTGTAGATATTTTTTGGTTTAACAGATTTTGTCTTTTCATTTTTTTCGTCTCTTGTCTCGTTTTTTCAAAAATTTAATTTTTTTATTTTTAATCTTATTGTTTACGATTCAAAGAAAATCTACTCGTCCTACCTAAAAATCATTAATAACAAATTTGTAGATCCTTTTTGGGTGAACAACTTTTGTGATTTTTTCGAGTTCCTCGTAGAGGAGCTCGTCATCTTAACTTCACCGATTTTGTTTAAATATTTAAACAATTAATTTGGGTACAAAAACGAAGAGATCATCTTTTGCAATCCTTAAATAATACCTAGCAATTTTCTTAGATTTTTAAGAAGCGTGACTACTGAAGCGTGACTAATAAGCTTAATGTTATTTTTTACGATTAAAACAAAAACTACGCGTTCTATCAAAAAATAATCCATGACAAATTTGTAGCGGTTTTTTAGGTGAACAACTTTCGCTTCATTATTTTTTTCGCAGTTTGTGTCGTTTGTCCAAAAATTTCGTTTTTTTATTTTTAATTTTGTTTTTTAAGAATAAAAAAAACTACGTGTCCTATAAAAAAGTGCTTAATAACAAATTGGTACATCTGCTTTACGTGCACAATTTTTTTTCTTATTCACTTTTCTCGTATCTTGCATAATTTGACCAGCAAAATGAAATTTTTGATTTTTCATTATTTTTTGTGCGGACAAAATGTGAATTTTCGATTTTTCAAAAAAATTCAAACAGTTGTTGCAATAATCTTGTAGAATGTTCAAAATGCAACATTTTTCTCCTCTTGAGATTTTTTCATATCGTACGTCGTTTGGCTGAAAATGTTAATTTTCGTTTGTTTTTTGGAATTTTGTAAATGCTATAACTCCAGTAATTTCTTTTCTTATAAAAAAAAGTCGAAGAAATAAATCATTTTTCTTCTTGAGTAATAATAATAACTGTGCATAAAATTGTTTAATCTTGAAAAAAAGTGGTCTCAAACATTTTGAAAATACGCTCACTTTTTGAATTTTTATCCAAAATGGCTGGCTAACGAACTTGACCTTCATTTGAGGACACTCGAAGAGTATATCAAAGCCCAATCCAATTTGTCAATTCTTTCGAAAGTTATAGCGCTCACAAACAGACAGACATAAAGGGAGAGAGAGACGTATACACTATGCAGACATACATACATACAGACAGACTGACACATTAGTAAAAACATGTTTTTTGGGTTCAGGGGGGTCCAATTTTACATAAATCTAATACCTTCTCTGATGAGAATGTAAGATAGTAAATATGTGATAAGTCGTACTTAAATATTACCTTCACTTATATTGCGACGAAAATGTTACGGAACAAAATATCTGAGCCTTGTTAATCCTTAAGAAAGACTTTTTGCTCCCTAATCTGTTGATAACAAATACTTTTGTTTATATTTGATCTCAAATATAATTTAGCATTTCTAGAAATAATTTAAACTGATTTTTAACATTTTTGAGAAATTGCAAACAGTTTGAACCAAATAGTAGACTTTCATTATTGAGAATATCTATTTTTTCGCGAGCGAAAAACTTTGAAAATTCTTATTTTTTAATTTTCTTTAATTTCAACACTGTCTGCGTACATTTGTCCTCGAATTCTCTCATGGTGCAAGAGACATAATTTTATTGTGAATAACCATTTGAGGTGAACAAGGAGCGAATTTAGCTCATTGCGAGATTTGCAGGTAATGTTTACGTTTTGCGAATTTTATATACTATTTTGCACTTTCGAAGCGTTTGGATGTGCTTGACAGTGTTGACATCGATTAAAGTTGACACCCTTCGGTACCTTTACTTCAGTTTCGGTTCGTTAGGTTAGGTACATTTACATATTTTTAATGTGAAATCAGTTTTTGATGGCTCCATAGTCAAAGCAAAGATTTACGAGTGTTACACTGTACGAGAATCACGTGGTGTGATATAAAATTGAACGGATTGATCGGGTTCAACGTTTTGTAAAATTATTATTTATCGGATTTTTTCCGATTAATCTAAGTTACTGGCAATGAACATAACCATAACTGTCTTAAGATTTAATGGATTTTATAATCGTACAGAATTCTGGAAAAATAGCTGTTCCGCGACGGGTGGTCTATTCGTCCAGAATTCTGGACGCCTAGACACAGCCGGTTGGAAAATGTCCTGTTATATTCTAGTTTTTTTCCAGAATTCTATAACATTTTAATAATTTCTTAACTTTTGTAGATCATCCGGTAATGTTTCATAATAAGTAGAATGTTTCAGAATATTATAAACTGTCCTAGATTATTCTGTAATCGTGGAATAGTTTTTAATTTTCTAGAATCAGTAATTAAATTTTGAGAATTAGCACAGGAAGCAAGTGCAAATACTATTTTCTGACAGTTCTAACAATACAGTTTTCAAAATAAGATGTGGCTAAGTATTCTATTAGAGGAAACGTAAGGTCAGTTTAATACAAGATTTAGTTTAGGGGGAAAGAAAAAAAGAGGGAAGGATCTCGATGTGTGAACTATGAAGGCCGTAAATGGAAAGACGAGGAAACATCGTATCCCGGATGTAAGTAAGATTAAGCGTCGCTGGTGCGATATTCTCGTGGCTTAGTGGTTCAACTGAAGTTTATATAACATACGACCCTTTCGCATGTGGACCTTTCCGCACACAAGTTTACTTCCTTAACCTCCTTCCGTTGTAAAAGACTGGAAGTCTAGAACCCTTGCATTTCGTACAACTTTCCTGTCCGGAAAACTGAAAAGGGATGAAATGAAACGTTTTTTTTGATAAATGATAGTGAGATAAATTATGTTTTAAAAACTGACAGCAATAGCAGGATGCTTATTTTTGACTCGCCGAGGTGTCGAATGTTAAGCGCGGATGGGCGCGATTAGCGCTAGGATAGGTGACTATTCGGGATTCTCGCTTAGTCGTGTTTTCACTGGGTTTAACTAGTTCCGAGTGGGAGGTTTTTAACATCGATGATGAATGTGAGCACTCGATTCTCTCGAGTGTCTACATTAAAACTCGTCTGTTCGTAACCGGCTGTGCTCAGAAGTTTTGGTTTTCTGCAGTTTTCCCCTCCTTTGGCCAAATTTTCAGGCGAATGCGAGAGCTTCTAGTAAAAATCCGGCTGCAGAAGGTATAGGATTTAAAGAGTCCACAGTATTGACTACATCAGGTATTATCGGGAGGCTTAATGAGAGTTGGGGTATTTGAAATAATTAGGGTACTTGGAGTTAAGTTGTAGGGTTAGTGCCTGCCGATCTCCTGTGGGAGAGGCAGTTTACGTACACTTAAAATAAGGTGGGATTCTCTACACATAAATGTAAATTTCCAAAAAGGATGTACGGATATAATTCCGAAAAGCGCATACCTGCGATTGATTTGAAACCCCATATACTCATGTATTTTGATGCGCTGATCACAAAAATGATAGGGAAAATAGGCGCAAATTCCATTTTCTTGGTGAAACCCATAAAAAACCCATAAAAATCATGGTTTTCTGCTTTTATCACAGTTAAAAGTGAAAGAAAAAACTACTTAAAATAAAAGTTGTAGATCTCTGGAAAATACATATTCTATGTACATTACATTTTTACTCCACGACTAAGAGCTTTTGAGAAAATGGACTTAAATGATATGAAAAATTCCTGGGAGGCTGAATACGCGCTCGTAGAATGATTAGGCGAAGCGAAACTTTCGAGAGCGGACATTGGTCACAGGAGTGCCTGCCCCACACGAAAATCTGGAAAGGGGTTATACACGGAAAAAATTAGTTGTTGAAATTTTGAATGACTTAGTCAACCACTCTAGGATAGGGTTAAACGTATGTCATAAATTGAAAGAATCGTCTTACAAACCTTGATTGATAAATGTTTAAAAAGTAGAAAGAGTTGTCGAAAGTACAAAATAATTTCAATGAAATTGTGAAGACCAGAGGAATAGAGTTCTTGAAACACTGATACACTAATGCTCCGAAGCCAGTCAATGCAACTTTCGATGACTCCTAACGAGTTTTTAGAAAACAGTATAGCCAAGTTAAAAAAATATATATTTCGCGGTTATATTTACTATATTGTTATTCACATAGACTCACGCTTAAGTTATATATTTATTTTTACAGATACACATGAACCTATGAAAAATCGAAAGAAATTTTGCGGCGGGATTTGAACTACCTAACACCTATCGAACGCAACTTATCCCTAACCACTAGACCCTACAGCTAACTTAACACATTGAATATTTTGCACAAATGTCAGTGAAAAGTCAAATTAAAATCCGCGTTCATTTGTTCATTGCCGGTGACCGCGACTCCATTCAGACTGATACATATACCACTTCACCTGAGCATCCAATGTGACTGTACATTGTGAATATATAGATGTGTAGAAGACAGTCAACGAATTCTTCGACAACTTATAAATCAGTTATTCGTTCCATTGCTAGAGTTATTGTATTCCAAATCGTTTGGAATCTGGAGGACTTTTTATGAACAATTGAATGTTTGCCTTGAACTTTGTCAAAATCTGCTGAATAAAAATTCGAAAACTGATGTTCCTAGATTGTATTCCAATAATTCGATGACTTTTTTCACTTTTTCGATGAAGTCTGCGGTTCTTTAATCAAAATTATACGAGATTCTAAAAAAAAAGTGGCCTATCCTAGAATGGTTGACTAGTCAAGTGAAGTTTCGACAACTTATTTTTTCCGTGTAATGTGACCGAAGTTCTTTCTGTGGCCATTTACAGATGTGCCTTCCCGCCCCCACGAGAAATTGGGAAGAGGTTGGGAAATTGGGAAGGACGTGACCTACATTTTTTCTTAGAGCAGTCACAGGTGTTCCTTGCCGCCCCCTCAAGACATTGGAAGGGGGAAGGTGTGTAACCTGATTTTTTTTTATGGCTAGACCCAACGGTACCTTACCCCATGAGGCGTTAGAAAAGGGGAAGGATATAACCTACATTAGGAACAGAAGAGCTTGCGTGAAGAAATGCATGGACGTGAAGGAAGCTAGAGTAGTATGCCAGGACAGAAATGTGTGGCGACAAATAGTTTGTAAACAGAGTGACAATAGTGTGAATGGCGCCTGAAACAGAGACTTTGGATACTAATGGGCCCAAGTGGGGAACCATACATAACAATTTTGTGAGGTTCCTCACTTGGGGTGATCGCTAGAGAGATTGATCAGCAACCTGGGTCGGAGCAGTGTTGCGGAATGAACGTGTCATCTAAATAAATGACACGAGAATTCCAGATCGATCTAAAACACCTATCCCTAACACCTATAAAACTCCTATATACCTTATGCCCATATACCAACCTACTCTATACCTATTCACCTGTTTACTATTCCCCAACCGAGCAAGTCACGCCTACCCCGAAAGGGAAATGGCTTAATGGTATAATAATAATAATAATAAATTTCTGCGACTAATCGGAGGTGTGAATTCGCGCCCCCACGAGCAGTTGGAAAAGGGGGAGGTATGTAACTTACATTATTTCTGCGACCAGTCGCCAGTCAGAAGTTGAAAAGGGGTAATAATGTGACCGAAATTATTTTTGTGGTCATTTACAGGGGTGCCTTCCCACCCCCACGAGAATTTGGAAAGGGGAAAGGATGTGACCTACATTATTTCTGTGAACAGTCACAGGGGAGCCTTCCTGCCCCCGCAAGACGTTGGACAGGGCAAGGTATAAGACCTAAGTCACTTTTATGGCCAGTCACAAGGGTGCTTTCCAAGGGTGAATTCCCTTCCACCACGAGACATTGGAAAAGGGGAAGATAGGTGACCTATATTATTTATGTGACCAGTCACAAGGGCAACTTCCCCCGACGAGATGTTGGAGAGGGGAAGAAATGCGACATGAATTCTTTATGTGACCAGTAATAGGGGTGCCTTCCCCCCCCCCCACACGATATGTTGAAGAGGGGAAGAAATGTGACCTAAATTCTTTCTGTGCCCAGTCACAGAGCCCCCCGCCCACGCACACGAGACATTGGATAGATTTAGGGATGTGACCTATATTAATTCGGTGACCATTCACAAGAGTGCCACAAGTTCTATTCCAAGCAATTATACATTTTGTACCAATATTTTTCTACTTTTTTACTTTATGATATATAAAAGGTGCATTTTGAGTAGATCTACAACTTTTGTTTGAAGCATTTTCGAAAATTTTCATTATTGACTGAGATAAACGCAAAAAACCATGATTTTCATGGATTTTTCATGGTTTTCACCATGAAAATCGCATTTGTGCCTAAGTTCACTACCATATTCGTGATCAGCGCGTCAAAATACATATGTATACAAAGTTTCAAATTAGTCAGAGGTATGCGCTTTTCGGAAGTACACCCGGATGTACATGTGAGTACATAATAAAATAAAAATACTTTATATTTAAAATTAAAAAGTATCATATCAGAAGTGCGTTTGGTTTCTTGGAACAACAAGGATTCAGTTTAATTTTATCCTTGCATTTTTTTTTTAATATTTGGAATCTTCTACACGAAATTTTGACCACTCCTAAAGCTTTTTCACTAGTATTAGCCCTCGAAACAACCTACATAGGTATAACTTTATCAGAGTAGAAAGCTAAGTTACCTTTGTACCATCAATGTGCCTGCTGTATCGAAACATCTATTTCGCCATCCTCGACAATCTCTTATCTCAGTAATCGACAATGTCGAGTCTGTGCGAAGGACCATTAACTTCAGATTTCAACGACTATCTAGATTCAGTTCAAATCTACAAAGACATCTTTCACGCGACACATTTTCTTCGTCATTCAGAATTGATGAGAAAATTTATATCCGGAAGAACTTAATATAGTTTTTATCGAAACTTGTACTTTATCAGAGTTTTTGCATTTTTATCAATTTTACCACTGAAATTTTGAAATTAATATAGAGGTTTGAATGGGAAAAACTCGATTTTCGAAAAAATAGAAAAAAGAAGAACTTGTTATTAACTTTTTGTAAATTAAAGGTAGTGACTTCTTGAGGAATATTCAAGGAATGATTTTCACTCAATAACTTTTAATTTTGACCCACTTGTATTGCCCCAGGAAAATGCAAAATAGCAGATTAATGAAAAATGCATGCTAAGGACGGTATTTTTTGGAATTACTTTAACATGAATTATATCAGTTGAATTTTTACCAATACCAATCACTAAAAGAATGCTAGCTATGGATTAACTAGTTTCACTAATGAATTAGAATAACTAATTTATCAGTACAAAATAACTGTATCATGGCTATAACTCAGTCACTAATGGATATTAGTAAACTTTGTACTGAATCAAATTTATAGAGAACCAAACAATTGCGTTTGCAATTAAAAAATATACCATTTTTACCAAAAGCGATGAATTATCAAACCAAAAAGACGAATTTTTAACAAAATGCTTAGCCTTTCCACCAAATTGATGAATCTTTAACAACAAAAAATGAATATCTAACAAAGCAGGTTAGCTATTAGTCTGGTAGTTGCATTTTTAGCATAAGTTTTAATTTTCAACCAAATAGTTGAAAATTCAATCAAATAGTTGAATTCTTCACCAAATACATGAATTTTCTACCGAGAAGATTATATTTCTACCAAAAAAGTCGAATTTAAAAAAAAAAACCAGAATTTTGAACCAAGGAGATGACTTTTCAACTAAAATTATGAATCTTCAACAACAACAAAATAAATTTTTAACAAATTAGTTTAACTTTCAGCCCAGTATGTAGTTGAATTTTCAAGCCAAACAGATAAATTTTCCACAAACCAGTTGAATTTGCAACAAAAAAGTTCATTTTCCACTGCACGCTTATTTATTTATATTAATACAGATTTAAATGTTCTAGTTTTTTCGAATCTCTCACATCATATCGCTTAGTTATCAGTGGAAAAGCACACGTGAATGATTATTAGTTATTCAAATAATTGTAAACTGTCTTTCACAAAAAAACATTATTCTTCACATGCATTGCCTGCGTCATTAATTCCAGAAAACAGTAACTTTTCAAGATTTATGGGAGAAAAAAAATTGTTCAATAAAATAAAAATTGTTCAAATAAAGAAGCCGTTCTTTAGAAAAACCACTTATGACGACTTCGATTTTGTCACGAAATTTCGAAGAAAATTTTTTGAAATGTGTTTTAATAACCAAAAATACATGCTTTGTACTGTGCAAACATTTCAAAAACCATAACATATACTTTTTGGTTTTGTAAAAAGAAATTTTAAAAAGTTTCAACGTTAGTATTATGCCAAAACCTAAGTCGACCTAGGTGGGTTTTTCTTCAAGATTTACACAATACATAAAGAAAAAGATTTACCAAATCTGTTTAAAAAAATATAGTACTTACAAAATTCATCAACTGCATAATTTATTCCGGAAAATAATAACTTTTCACGATTTTTTAATTTGAAAAGTGTCAGTAATTCATCAATTCGATTTTAGAATGAACGCTCTGAATAAAAAAGAACTCGCTCAATAGAGTCTCTAAAAAGAACCTTATTTAGTCTACGTTTGAAAATGTACCTTTATGGGGTAAATGACTCGGAAACACTACTCTATATGATAATGTAAAAAATCTAAATTTACACATCAGTGTTATCTGGGATTATAGGGCAATTTACCAAGTCAGCCATCCGAAAAATCAATACAAAATTCGTAATTAAATGTACATTTTCACTCGGAAATACAAGTACTTTTGCTAAATTGTGAGAGTTCATTATATGAAATGAACGGATAATTAGATTCCACTAGAAGATAAAATAGATAGAATTAAATTGAAATGAAAATTGCAATATCACCTTTCGAGAACTTATGAGAATTTTAAGTTTTAATTTTTATGGTTTGCAGACTCATAAAAAAAAAATTGATTAGCATTTCGAACTCGAAAGTTCATTGCCTCACTACCCGATTCGGGTAGTGTTTCTAGGTGGATAAATACTACCAGTGTGGGTCCACCACACCCACGACTCACTTGCAGACTCATACATTAAAAAATTGTAAGAATTCCAAACAAGAAAAAATGTATAGTTTTTACCAACCTCAAATTAAAAACTCATATGTAGGATCTACGGGAACACTCAAAATCTTTCAAGTTTAGTAATTTCGAATTCAGATCTTCAAAATTACTGCTTTTTCAGTTGTGGAACTTAAAATTTGCATAATATTTAATGATATTTTAGAAAATTAAAGTTCAGAGTTTTAGATTCTAAATCCTCCAAATTGAAGATATTTCGAAAGCATGACATTGAAATCACAGAATTCTTATTTGTTAATTGTACAAATTAAAAGCTCTTTAATTTGAAAGATTAACAATTGAAAATAGCTACATCGGCTTTCATAGAATTGCAATCTAAGTTTAATTTAAATCGACTTTCAGTAATCGGTAACTTTCATTCAAGTAGCTATTATTAAAATATAAGATACATACAAATATTAGCAAAATATGGTGCCTGGTGCCTCTCGGCACCAGTGAATTCACACCCCGCAGACTTGCTCCGCCGCGGCCACGCCGGATGGACTTGGTTGCAAGACTTAACCATTTTGTGGAAAAATCATATTTTTATTGAAGATTTATCATTTTAGTTGAAAACTACATAAAGTGGACGCGTTTCTCAGTATCTAAAAATAAAATATTATTTTCCCAGTGAACCGGTCTTTTCTGTGCAATTCTTTTTACAATTACTTTTTCCGTGCACGCACTATTCAATTTCTCTTTTAAGATACCACTAAAAAATTAACAAAAATCTCTTAAGGAAAAGGCAGAATCTAAGCTTAATAATAAGATGAGTACTTAATTACTATCTAATTTTTAGGGAGATCTTTTTGATTGGAATTTCGATTGAAATTTCAAAAATTATGGATCTTATGAATCTTATATTATATTTTAAATTTTATTTTATTTTAAATCATGAATTTTATGAAAAATTCAACTATTACATTTATATTCAACCGAAAATTTATTACAAATACTTGGTTTCGACATAAAATGATACACATGTACACCTGGTGTAAAGGAAATAACCGCAGTATAATTGACTTCGTTATTGCTGATGAAAGACTAAGCGAACTATTATCGGCGCAAAAATTATAGGCTTAATTATTATCTGCCTTTGAAGCTTAACAACTCAGTCAAATAAAATGCTAGAGTAATAATCGAATAGTCATTTGACAGCTGAAAGTTTTCCACGTAAATGAGCTTGAAGACGGTAATGTTAAAAAAAATTTGTGCTTCGCAGACTGAAAAATGTTTAAAAAGTAAGGAAATTCGGGCACATTTAAGAAGAGTCAAGTTTAGAGCATTATTTCTTATACAAGAGGCAATGGGAAAAATTTGAAAAAATTCATGAACATAAGAAAAACATTTGTGAAAGAATGGCAGTCGACAAATTTGATAAATAATAGAAATTGTTGCTTAAAATTACCAAAATTTACAATTTTATTTTTGGTGGAAATCGCGATATTTTCGTACATTTTTCGTGTTGGAAAGTAAGTATGAGAAACAAGTGGTGTTGCAGTTTTTTTTGCTGCCGGTCAGAAGAGGCGTCAATGGCTGGGTAGGAGTTGAGAAGCACGGGTCAAACAAAGGCACCAGCAGCCGGCAGCAAAAAAATGCACCCACGCTGGTTTCTAGCACTTACTTTCCAACAAAAGAAATATCCGAAAATATCGCGATTTGCACCAAAAAAAAACAGTCACATCCTTCCGGAAGATTGCAAATAATTACACAGCCTTTCCGTTGCAATTTGAAGTTCAAGTCGCTTTGATATCTTCATTAGAACTGAAGATAGTATAGCTGTACTTTTTCATAACTTTAAGCAACAATTTTTATTATTGCTCAAATTTGTCGACTGCAATTCATTCACAAATGTTTCCCTCTTATTCATGAATTTTTTCAAATTTTTTCCATTGCCTTCTGTATAAGAAATAATGCTCTGAACTTGACTCTTCTTGAATGTGCATGAAATTCCTCACTTTTTTTACACTTCTCAGTTTGCGGAGCACACAAATTTTGTTACATTATCGTCTTCAAGCTCATTTACGTGAAACACTTTTAGCTTTCAAATTACTATTTACTTATTACTCTAGCATTTTTTTGACTGAGTTGTTAAGCTTCAAAGGCAGATGCCTATCATTTTTGCGCCGATAGTAATAATAGATACAAGAGTCATGAGGGGTCCTGAATGCCATACTGATCATTACCTTCTAGTCTCCAAGATGAACTTAGGGCGGGGATGGAGAATAAAGAGAACAAAAAAACGAAACAACCACGAACCAAGATCGAAAATTTACAGAAACCGGAAGTGGGAATAGATTTCCAGAATAAGATAAACAAACGCATATATAGGGCAACTTGGGAGGCGCTTAGAAGCAATAAAGATATAGCGGATGCGTGGACTATGTTACGGGATATCATTGTTAAAACTGCAACCGAAGTGTGTGGTACGGCAGTGGTAGGAGGAAAGTGTGGTGATGCATGGTAGATTGGTGAAATTCAGGCACTCGGCAAGAAAAGAAAAAAGCGTACAAGAGAACATTGAACATCACAGGTCTTAGCGATGAGGAAAGAAATGGACTTGAAAATGATTACAGACACAAAAAGAGGAATGTTAAAAGACTATTCAAGAAGAGTAAAGATAAAATCAGAACAGAAGGAGAGAAGAAAATACAAAATGACTTTGAAGGAACCATGAAACTATTATTCAAAGAGATGAAGGTATGTAAAAGTATAGAGCTTGTCAGCATGAGAAACAGCAAAGGTGGAATGCTATTGATACAGACAGGATAGTAGACGGATTAGAAGACTCTTTTAAAGAACTGTTAGGAAGTGCAGCTATAGGGCAACATAACTGCTACATAGAACATAATGTAGCAGAAAACCCAATTGAGAAAGTCTGTGTCAATGAGGTTAGAGGTATAATTAAGATCTTAAAAAACGGTAAGGCTGCTGGTGTTGAAAGTATAAGCGCTGAAATGCTTAAATACGGTGGCGAGTACATACGTCACAGGTTATGCGAATTGATAAATTTATCTTTCGTGATGGGAGAAGTCCCAAAAGTTTGGAGAAAAGCAATTATCGTACCAATATACAAGGGAAGTGGATTTATGCCAGGAAGATCGTGTACAGATCAAATATTTAGCTTAAGACAGATCACAGAAAAAAGTTTGAGAGGAGGAAAGAAAGTTTTCTGTTCATTTGTTGACCTAGAAAAAGCATTTGAGAAGGTAAATAAAAGTAAACTTTGGAAAGTCCATAAAGAGTACGGAGTTAATGGATGGTTCCTACAAGCAATAAAAACAATATAAGCAGGTAGTGAAGCGTGTGTAAGGGTTAATGGGAGACTGAATGACTGGTTCGATATAATGCAAGGCATTATATATAAGTGTCTAAGAATGGCCCTCTTCGACGAAAAAGGTGTCGATCTCGAGACAGAATCAATCGAAGACTTGCAAAGAATGTTGAGCAAACTAAATACAAGCATGAAGAATATGGGCCTCAAAATTAACGTAAATAAAACAAAAATCATCGTGTTTGAAAGAAAAAGTGAGAAAACAATGTGCAACATTGTCCAAAATTATGAGAGATTAGATCAAGTTGATGAGTACGTATATTCGGGTAGCCTATTCACTAGCAATGGAAAGACAGATGAGGAGTTAGATAGGCGAATAAACAAGGGTAAGAAGGTTATCGGTAGAGCAGGGTCTATTCTCAGAAGAAAAAACATATGAAAAAATGCTAAAACGGCACTACATTATTCTATATTTGTACCGACTGTGCTATGCGGTAGCGAGATATGGACCTGTCAAGAATACGATACCAGTAAAATTAACGCGATTGGCATGAAACCACTGCACATAATATGCGGGAAAACACGGATGGACAAAGTCCGAAACAAGATAATCCTGAAAGAATGTGTTACAGGAGAGACACTAGTTGACATATGGGAAAGAAATGAGTTAAGATGGTTCGGACATGTTGAATGAATGAAAGATGAATGACTGACCAAACAAGTGTATAATGGTAAAGTTAATGGCAGAATGCCCAGAGATAGACCGCCGAGAGAATGGTTAGAAGCTACATTAGTATGCCAGGACCGAAAAGTGTGGCGACAAATAGTTTGTAAACAGACTGACAATAGGATGAATGACGTCTGAAACAAAGACCTTGGATACTTATGGGCTCAAGTGGGGAACCACACATAACAATTTTGTGAGGCTCTTCACTTGGGGTGATCGCTAGAGAGATTGATCAGCAACCTGGTTCGGATCAGTGTTGCGGAACAAACGTGTCATTTAACTAACTAACACCAGAATTCTAGATCAATCTAAAAAATGTATACCCCCTACCTCACATTACTCCTTTCCTCACCGAACGAGTCACGCCTACCCCGAAAGGAAAATGGATTAATGGCAAGGGCGTTGTAGATGTCAGGAGACTATGTGAGTCACAAGTGATATAGTTGCGAGACTATTTTAATAGCAAGCGAGATGTTAAGCTCTGCAACACCATCTTTAAAGCGGATCTTGACTACACGTCCTTGAATTTGTCCTCAGAAGAGACCTCGAATATGCAGGTCGAAACTATAGAGGAATTAGAAACCCAATAGAGACAGAAAGCCATCCACGGCGAACACCCCAAAACGTTAGAATCCATATTGATCTAACGGTTAGATCAATATGGTATATTATTGATGGTTGTCGCGTATTGGCTCAAAGAGAATATACGCACAGACATAATAATGTGCGGGCATTATACATCAAAAACTGGCCCTAATCCTAGGACTCTTAACAGAATGGATTCCTTTCCATAGATACATTCCAATGTCCGTTTTAGAAAACGAAGATTACATCTTATATTGGCATGTTACTATCCAGCGGATCATTACATCCGAGCCAATCGACCCGACATCGTGATGCGAGAAAAAAAAGGTGGAGGAGTCTACATCATCGACATTGCTTGTCCACTTAACCGAAATTTGCAGGCAACCTATACAAACAAGATCCATGAGTATAGCGAGCTAAGGCATGAAGTAAGGACAATATGGAGGAATGTGAAACATGCATCTATTCATCTTATTGTGATTTCGGCTACAGGCAATGTGCACGCAAGATGCAGTGAACATCTTGAACATTTAGGAGTCAGTAGGTTACTGCCAGCAGCTTAGAAGGTAGTTTTATTGGACACCTGTCGCATTGTGAGAAATTTTCAAGACCATCAGGAAGCAAGTGACTAAACACCTGTGGAGTGGCAGATAGTAGCTCTAAGAAGGCATCCAGAGGCGACTGTTGTCGCATCCAACCCTCGCGGCCACTGTGTGTGGATAACAGCTGTAAAATACATACTCCAAACTACACTGTGCTCCTAATTTCGTACCTACAACATCATCGCAGAAGATATCAGACATCGAATTATATTAACTTATAACATCCTCATCTCATCAGTCACTTGACTTAGTCCGTGACTATGATGAAAAACCGGGTTCACCCGAGAACAAGATCTAAACTAATAATAATAATAACTACCTATTGGGTAGAAAATTGGTGTATTTTGTTGAAAATTCGTCTTTTTTATATGAAATTAATCTTTTCGAATGAAAATCCATCTGTTTAATTGAAAATTGAAACGTTTAAAATTCAACTGTACAAAATTGAACCGTTGAGTTTTCAACAGACGAATTTTCTACAAACTTTGACTGTTGAAAATTCAACAGTTGAATTTTCAAGTATACTCAGCAGTTCAAATTCAAAATTAATCAATTTTACAACTTAAAAGTGGATTATTAGGATTATGTGAATTATATATTATTATAGGATTATTATTATTATTATTATATTATATTATTTTTATTTTAGAGAAGTTATAGGCTCCGGAAGCTTCGATCATGATTCCTTAAAGAAACCAATCCCAAAGCTACTGGAACGTGTACGTCATCCGCTTCTGCTCCTTCTGTCCTAGAAGGTAAGCAAGAGCGCGAAATTTACGCGTGATAACATCGGGCAACACTGTTCCCTGGAGTCAGGTCTCTAGCCGCGGATGACCTTACGCGGCAGACAAGACAGTTGGAGATAAAGGTTTCACCTCTGGATACTTTTTTAGAGCTACCGATCTTTGTAGAATTTAAGAGGAACAGTGTTGACGGACCAGATGGAGTGATCCCAGGAGAACAGCCTTTTGCATCCGGTTCGCGATAAAATGAGCCTGACGCTGGCAAGCCGGAATCTTGTTGAGTTGGCTAATAAATGAAGCTTTCATACCTCCAAGGCAGCCGATTATGAGAATTATAAGATGGACTTTGTAGCCTTGGTACAGCTTACTCAGCTCGAAAAGAAGTGCTTGATATTTCGCCTGTTTTTCTCCCTCCTTTGCCGTGATATTACCATCGGCTGGTGCCGAGAATTCAATCACTTAAATGATCTTTATCTTCAGATCTTGGAGGACAATGTCAGGCTTCGTAGCACTGATACGTTGAGTGGTGGAGAATGAGAAATTCCAGTAGATCTTACACTGATCATTCTCCACAACTGACTCGAGTTCCCCCTGGGCGTATGGCAAGACGGGCAATAGATCAACACCATAGAAATGCCTAAGATGGTAATATATCACTTTTAGAGCTGCATTGTGTCTCTCTATGTACGCGCAGCGTGCATATATTTAGAGCATCCACTGAGAACATGTCCAAGTGTTTCGGGCTCTAGCTTGCACGCTCGGCAGTTGGTATCGCGTACAGGTATATTCATTATGCGCTCGCGGTAAACTAAGGTGTCTATGACGCCGTCTTGACAGGCAAAAAGAAATCCCTCGGTCTCCGATCTCAATCCAGCAGACTTGAGAAACATGTTGGTCAGACCCATCGAGAGCTCTTCTCTACGTAGGATGCCGTAGAACTTACCATGGAGGGGTTTCTCAGCATGTTCTCTTAGTAGAAGCGTATGCTCTGCCTCCTGTATACGACTTTTGAGCACCAGAGGTGTTAGTGATGCTAGGCCATGTGTAATGTCGCTGGAATCAAATGGGAGGTCAAGCTCCTCTGCGGCCCTATCTGCTGCATGGTATAGAAACACCGCAGCATTGGCGACTTCATGTTGATGTACGAGTCGCATAAGGGAATCCGTGCTTTTTAGAACTGAACAGGCTGTAGCCAGAACCGTTCTCCGATGAAGACACTCTAAGCTTAGCAATCCTCTACCTCCTTTATCGCGAGGGAGATATATTCGAGGTACGGAAGATCTAGGATGAAGACTTCGTTGAATTGTCATCATCTTGCGTGTGCTTCGATCAAGTTGTTTTAACTCATCGACGTTCCATTTTGCTGCACCAAACGTGTAGAGCAGTATAGGAACGGCCAACATATTGGTCGCCTGGATCTTATTCTTTCCAGATAATTCGGAAGCCCAAATTTTTTTGAGAATTTGGCGATACCTTTTTCCAATGGCCGTTTTCAAGTTATGCACATTTTGGGTTTCCGCTTGCGGTATTCCAAGATATGTATATGTTTCTCCAATACCAAGATGTTGAATGGTATTTCCGCCTATGAGTTGAACATCCTGATCGTCACTGGATGATGTAGTTTCTAGTCTGCCTTGGTGTAGGTGGACGCAGGCACACTTGTCCAGTCCGAAGCTCATGCCAATCGCTTTAGAATACCTATTTACCGCATCTACAAGGATGTTAAGGTCCTTTTTTGAGGAAGCAAAGAGTTTAAGGTCGTCCATGTATAAAAGGTAGTTGACCTTATATTCTCTTCTGTTCGGCGGGCCACATAGGTATCCAGAGCTTTTGCCTCGGAGCACAATAGATAGAGGCAAGAGGGAAATGCAGAAAAGTATCGGACTTAGAGAGTCTCCTTGAAAGAACCCCCTCTTATATGTGACAAAGCTTGTAGTCACTTGTCTTTTGTCAGATGTTATGACAAATCTTGTCCGCCACAAGAGCATAAGCTCTTTTATGCATCTCACTATTTTTGGATGCACCTCCATGCACTCAAGGAGCTTGATAAGAAGCTCATGTTTCATGTTATCGAATGCCTTACGGTAATCAATCCAAGCCATGGACAGATTGCGTCGATACCTGATCGAGTCCTGGGTAATACACCTGTCTATTAACAGGTGCTCCCTGCAACCTGCCAGCCCTCTCTTGCATCCACGTTGTTCGACTATTGCACTCCATACCGGCTCGATAGATGTCAATATCCTCTCTTTGAGGATGCCAGTGAATAGCTTGTAGCTGGTGTTTAAACAAGCTATGGGCCTGTAGTTCTTTGGACATGACAAATCTCCGGCCTTAGGGATCAATACCGTGCGTCCTTCCACTAGCCACTGCGGGACGGGTTGTTCTCCGTTTAAGAAAGTAGTAAATATACGAGCTAGATGTTGGTGCGTAGAAGTAAACTTCTTCCACCAAAAGTTGTTGATTTTATCTGGCCCTGGCGCCGAAAAGTTCTTAGTTCTAGCGATAACTTTCTTCACTTCTTCAGCAGTAATTAGTGGACACTCTTCCTCTGGATCTTGTAACCTTTGCCTTTGGCAAAAGTTACGAAAGAGTGATATATCGGAAGCGTCTTCATTTAGCTGATAAGTATCTCCATATACTTGCTCCCAGAAGATTTGAATCTCTTCTCGACTAGGCGGATTTTTAACTACACATGACGCTTTATTGAACAGACGGGAAGGATTAGTAGAAAAGGTGGAATTTTCCTGAATCCACTTAACTCGCCGTTCAAGGCGCTGTTTCGCTGTTAAAAGAGATCTTACTTTTTGCGTCCAGTGCTGCTTGATGGTTTACAGTTTACAGTTGACAGTTATTATTATTATTATTATTATTATTATGCCGTTGGAGGGTTAGGTTTGAAAGCAGCTTTAAGCTGTACCCTCGCCCTTTGGGTTCTTATGTTAACTCTGTCTGCCATGTACATATCCTTCTTGTTACGAACTCAATAAAGATTTATTATTATTATTATTATTATTATCAAATTTAGAGCGTTTAAAATTGAAAAATTCAAATAGCTGAAAAAATCGAAATATAAATAAACAATTTTGAGATGGCATTATTAATTGAATATTCTTAACGTATCTTTCCAATTCAAGAAGCCCTTTTTCAAGTTAAACTGTAAAAAATGATAATTTGCTGTAAAAATAAACTAGGCAATAACTAGGTATTCAAAATTGAATTGATTTCAATTTGATATTGTTCCAAAGTGAACACTTCAAACTCATTGCCTCACGAATTCTCTTTTTGTGATTGAACTGTACAATTGAAACTGAAATCACAGTGACATTGTTTTATATTTGTATATTACTAGTATTAAATATTAATAAATTAAATATTATATAATTATTATAATACTGCTAGTAATTCATTTAATGTTTACTTATTTTTGTCATTATACGTATATGTGTGCTTGTAATTAATGATTATCTACTGTAGGGTGGTCTGACCTATATATTATTTCGCATATTTTGAGGGACACCAATTACAGCTATCGTTCCACAAATATTCTGAAACTCAGGGTGAAAACTTATGAGCTGACGACAGTCGTTTCGAAGTTCGTCAGCTAAATCGCAATGCGTGACCTGAAACTTGTATTCTATCCAAATAGAGAGACATAAACTGTCCTGAAACTGAAGGAATTTCCATAATGTTTGTCGGGGGTGAATCGAGAAGGCTCAACTCGAAGGATTCCCTTTGTGTAGCTCTGAACATATAATGTATAGGTATGTGTGCATTCACTCCAACGTTTTACCGGAGTTGAATCTAGTTTACCTTTCCGAATTAAGTACTAAAGTTTATTGCCAATGGAGCATCATGTTATCAACCTCACCATTAATACCATAATGACCCTCGATTTAATAGACCAAAAACATATTTAGGATGCACTGCGCGTCATAATCGCCACCTAAACCTGGGCAAAGCGTGTAATATTTCTGAACATCACGTGGAATGTATTGCTTCGGGAGCGTTCACATATTACGTAACATTTTAAAATGCATGCATTCCTCAAAAAGCAAAGAGCTAGAAGAAGATTCCATATATCACATGTGTGCAGAAGTGAATGATTTTCGTCCATTACTTGAAATCTGTCTGAAACTTTAAAAAAGGATCAACATTAACAAGGTGGCGACGATTTGTTCGAAAAACTGAAAGTCTGAAAGAAATTTTTTCCCTTGAAATTACACTATCGACAGAAGGTTTTGGTACATTTCCTCTGAACGTTTAAAAATTCGTACTTCAAAGACAAAATATCCGTGCAGAAATTGAATCCACATCTACGCAAAAAGGATTATAGGAAATATGAGGAAATTTCGCGTCGGATCCGCTCATGCTGAAATTATTTCAATGAACAAATAAAAAATGTATAGCTTCAAACACAAAAGTTTTCTTAGCAAAATGAATATTTTGAAATTTTTCGTTCAACTTCTTACCAAATCTAGAAAAAAGTTTCTGAAAATGTGGAAAAATAATAAAATCAAGAGTAAATCCCACTCTTCGAATCTAGATCAAAGGCACAAGTAAATATTATGTAATTGCTAAAAATTCATACTAAATATTTATTCATGCAATAGAAATTTTTAGGAGCAAAAAGTCCGAGATTCGTCTTCAACCTTCATTTTTTATAATGGGCAGCATCATATTCCATTAGAAGTAAAATAGAATATAAAGGAATCTAACGTTGCATCTCATACAAAGTGAAGGTTAGCGACGAATCTCGTACTTTTCGCTTCCGAAAATTTGTATTATGCGAGTAAATATTTTTTATAAATACTCAGCAATTACATAATATATAATCGTGCTCGTGGTTTAGATTTAAAGATTAGGATTTGATCTTGATTTCATGATTTTTCCAAAATCTTAGGAACACTTTTCTGTATTTGGCAAAGAGTTTAACTGAAAATTTAAAATTGTTCATTCAGCTAAAATAACTTTCAACTTCGAAACAAATATTTTTTCACTTGTCTATACAAATAATTTCAGCTGATTTAACCTAAAATTTTCTAGTCTTTCAAATAATTCTACTTACAAAGTCGGAGAATCATTTTCTACGCAGATATTCATATGAAGTATCAATTTTCAAACAGCCCAAGGAAATGTACCCAAACTTTCTATCGGTAGTGTATAACTTCATTTTCGAATTTTTCTTGTAAACGGTGCAACATATCAAAAAAAAAAGAGAGATAAACTTTTCTGTAGAACTTTTTACAATAAGCCAATCTTTTCTTACCATTTTGCTGAATCTGTTGTTGTGTGTAAGAAAAATATGGAAATTCAATTTATCGTGCACAAATGCTCATGGCCACGAAAATTATTAACCCGAAATAAGATATAGTACTTATAGAAGGCGAAATTCAACCAAAAATAAAAGAACAGATTTTTTGTAAAAACCAACTTGTTATATTTTCAAATAAATCGTCGACACTTTCCTAATTTTGAACATTTTTCCCGGCAGATTTCGAAAGAGGGTGGTAAAACTTACCAGGATTCGAATAAAATTGGAATATCTGAATCAGATCAAAAACTATAGCATTTTTAAGCAAGAAATTGGTGTGTTTTTTTCAATAGGCATCAAAATAAGAGTACTCGTAATTTCGTGCAAATTTTGCTTTACGCTCGGTTCCTCTAGATTTCTGAACCTCGTGTTCGACTTCGATGAAAAGGAAAAGTTTATTTGCAAATATTATGAAATTATCAAAACCTCTACATATGAAGTGATTGTTAAATTTGTTCTCATTTTCGACTGAAAATGAACGTTATTTGAACCTTGCGTTCCACGCTCGGTTCTGTGCACCGTATGATAGAAACAAAAAAGTTTGAGTGCAGTTGCGGCGAGCAAGTGCATATACAAATTACTAAATTTGTATTTGATTTCAAATGAAGAATAATGATATAATTTAGGCGACAAATTTTATTAGTTAAAATGTTATTTTAGCTTGTGCCGTTTTCCAAGAAAGTTAATTTTTTTCATTTTGAATATATTCTTACAACAAAAATTGATTACAAATTTGTGAATCTTTTTTGAATGCACAATTTTTGTTCATTCATCTGTTTTCGTACTATTACGTTATTTTCACGAATAAAACCGAAACTACGCATCCTATCGAAACATGATTTATAACAGATTCGTACCCCTTCTTTGCATAACAAATTTTATCTTTCTGTCTTTTACGAATAAAACAAAAACTACGCGTCATATCGAAAAGTGAATAATAACGTAGATCTTTTTCAGGTGCACAATTTTGGTCTATTCGTCTCTTATCGTATCTCACATAGTTTGACAGCAAAATGAAGTTTTTGATTTTTTAATTATTTTTTTGTGCGATCAAAATTTGAATTTTTTATTTTTCAAAACATTCAAAAAGTTGTTATGAAAATATTGTAGAGTATTTAAGAAGCAAAGTTTTTCTCCTCCTAATTTTTTTTCATATCGTGCGTTTTTCGGGTTAAAATGTTCGTTTTCGTTTGTTTCTTGGAATTTTGAAAATGATATAACTCCGGTAATTTTTTTTTTATCCAAAAAAGTCATATAGATAAATTGTTCGAGTTTTTGAGCACTATAAATGGCCGTACTCAGAATTTCTGAATAATAACAAAATTGGTCTCAAAAATTTTCAAGATGCTCCAAGTTTTTGAATTTTAATCCAAACCAGCTGGTTAACGAACTTGTTCTTTCTTTTTAGGCCCTAAAAAAGTGTGCCGAAGCACAATCCAGTCTGATTATTTTTTCGAAAGTTATCATGCCTACCGACTACAGACAGACAGACACTTTCGTAAAAATCGTTTTTTCCTGACCCAGGGGTCTCAAAACGTGGAGATTTGATGAAAACCGACCAAGATAAATTTTACATAAAACCAATACCTTCTCATTACAATGAGAATGTAAAAAATTTCGTGTAGTAAGTAGTAAAGCCATGGCTTTTGTCAGACCCACAAAAAGATCAATCATATTTTTATAATTTTTACTTGATACACAGAAACTTTCTGAGTTTTTAAGTCCATCTTATGTCCCTAGACAACTTATGGGACTTATAGGTAAAACAATTGCAATAATTTTTGTTATTTTTCAAACCATTTTACCTATCGATGCGCAGCGGAATTTTTACCTTTGAGAACAAGAGGTTCGGCAGCAAATATGGAATTTTTTGAAAATTTACGGGAAATTTTGAATAAAAGTTTGAAAATTTGTTTCTGATTCATTTTTGTTTTTAGGCATAGAAGTTACTCTTTCAGAGAAATGTTGTGTCCTTAAGTGATATCAATATTTTTGGAAATACCAGGAACCGAAATCTCCCACAGCTAGTAATTTTGCTCAAAAATATTTGCTGGGACCTTAAAAAAAAAGACGTTTTATCTTTTCTTTCACATTCGCTCTTTATCTTTTTTTTTCCAGAAAAGAATATATTTCAATACTATACTATAATAATCGAATGGGCTGAAATCATAAATAAATGTCAGTGGTAAGCACAAATGCAAATAGAAAACGACAGGTGCGTCAACTTAGTATAGAAGCTCTTAAGGTCGTTTTAGAGCCTCTACAATTTTACGACCAGTCACGAGAGTAATTCCTAGGTTGACATTCGTGGATTAATTTTGACATTAAACTCCGTGCTGCCTCGCATGATTAATTATCTTCGTGATCATAGATGTATGCCTCCCTCTCTCTCTCTCTATCTCCCCCTCTCTCTCTCTCTCTCTCTCTGTACCAATTTTCGCTTTCTTGATAAGATAATAATTAATCAAAACTAAGTTATTCAAACAGCACTACGTATTTCACCAAATTATTCGTAGATTTACAACCCACTTTTCAGTTAAATATTTTAAGAACTAATGTTGACTCAAATTTCTTATGTTTTTAATATGAAAATTAAATTGAGCTCCTTCGCAAATTAAAATAAAATTTGTTTTGTTTTTCATGTTGCAGGATTTCGTTACGGGTCTGAGCATACTATCCCGAGGATCGATGGACGAAAAATTGAGGTGGACGTTTTCGCTATATGACATCAATGGCGATGGATGTATCACGAGGGAAGAAATGACGGATATTGTTACTGCAGTCTACGAGCTGATGGGAAAATTCGCTGATCAGAATCTAAACCATGAAGGCGTTCGTGAAAAAGTAGATAGAATGTTTCTGGTAAGAAATTTTTGATAGGATTCATGCATTATCCATTTTTATTATTGTAAATAATTTTATATTTGAAACTTTCAAAATTACCGTAAAATGAAACTAACTGGGACACGTTGGAGAAACTGAGCCACTCATTATTATTATAATTATCATTATGATTGTATATATAATAATCTACGGTATTCATTTCTTCTATCTCATTGAAGCTCATACGTTTCCTCTGGCTTTTCACCTGTTTTTTGTCTCCAGACTTTTTCTATTAATGTGTCAAATTTCTGTCAATGTCCATAGAAATGCCTTATCGTTGATTTTGAAGTCATTAATTTTGCATTTCAAAATCGCATTGCATTGCATTCGAAATCGTAGACTATCGAATTCAAAGACTTGATAGCTGCACAATTTTTACTTTAAAGGATTTGTAATTAAACAATTTTGAATCAAATGCTTAAAATTGTCCGATTCTTGGTTGCAGATCGTAAAAATAAATCATTTAAAATTTAAAAATATTTTATTGTAAGATTTTAGAATGTTTCATTTTTAGAGATGTATAATTGATTTTTTCCATTTCAAATTCTAAACATGACAGTAAGTTTATTTTTTTATCTCAGAAAAATTTGTCTAATCGATTTTAATATTGATTTATAATTTTTCATGTAAAAACAGTTGAAAATTCTACAATTTCAGAAGCTTTGACTTTGATACATTAAATTTTATTTAAAATTAAAAATGGTCAAATTTTAATCGCCTTGTATTGAAAATTATTCAAATTCTGAAGTTAAAAATTTGTATTTAGTTCATTGTGAAAGTTTTTCATTGGATACAATACAATTTCAATTCCTTTGAATTTGAAATGATCCAATTTTCAAAATCCTAATGTTGAATTGTTAAATTTTGAACGTTTCAAAATTTTCCTCTTTTTGAAATTTCAATCAGAAAGCATTCAGTTTTGAGATTCTTGAATCAAAAATAAAACTGCTCAATTTTCAAGGCTTTGGAATAGAAGTTATACAATTTCAACTTCTTTCTAATGAAATTGTCCAATTTTAACATTTTTACTTTGAAATTGTCCACTTAGAAGACTCATAATTTCAATTTTTCTAACTTTTATTCTATTGAAAATATTGCTCTTTTTCAAAATTTTACATAATCTACAATTAATTAATTAATCTATTAATTTTTAAATCTATTCAATCTATTAAATCTATCAATCAAACTCTTATGGTTCCAAAAGTTGTTTAATAATATATTAAACATTTTGTTAACGTTATGAAATAAAACTTTAGAGGCGCACGTATAAAAATGAATATTAAAACTCAATATCTGGATTTTTACCTATAGGGCAATGATCCTGATATTAACGTGTAATATCTTAATATTTAAATTCAATATGCAAGTAATAAAATGAAAATTATAAAAATATCCATATACTGAGCACTCAATATCTGATTATTGAATTTTAATATCAAGATATTACACCTCAGTATATAGATCATTGTCATATAGTTAAAATCGAGATATCGAGTCTTAATATCCATTTTTCTCTGTACGTGAACGCGCGCTTGGCACGCGTACATTTATTGTTATTAATTTTATATTTTATAATTTGATTTCTTTTTCCTGAATGAAAATCCAAAAGATTCCTGATTTTTTCTCTTAAATGAATGTTAAACATTATTTTATAGGTTGCTTGCTCTAGTTTCTTGACTAAATTTGTAAAAAAATAATATTTGTACAGAGCTAGAATTTTCTTAAGGAAGCTGAGATACTTTGTTTTTTTCACAAAAATGATTCTTAATATCGCCAAGATTTATTTAATTTTGTCTAAAATAACTATATAGGTTTTGAATTTATGATATTCTGCCACTTGGTATTACTGAAAAGCTCCTTTTGCCTTTTTTTTTTTGAAAGTGTACGACTTCACTCCAAACTAAGGTGTAAAGACAGACACACTTTGGACTGCAATAACTATACCTACTAGCCGCTTAATTATGTTTTTACCTTCAGGATTCATCATACATTTAAAGCATTAATAACTAATTTCATCATTTCTGCCGGTAATATACTGAGAAACCCCTAAAAAATGTCCCGCTTAGCCTTGTCTTACGGCAGTTATAAAATGAATTTACATATTTATTCATCTTTTTCTGTACTATTCTATGTAAATTCAATTTTCTAAATAATACAATTTCTCTACTTCTTTCTTAGTCCTTATTGATAGAACAAATAAGTCCTATTTACGACTTTGCTTGCCTCGAATAACATAAGAGATCGAATAAAATCCGAAGAGGAAACGAATAGCACGTGATGAGAATATGGGATCTGTAATCCGGGGTCTGTTATCTGGGGCAAAAAATCAATTCTGAGTAAACTCTGAAAGATCTTGAAGCATTCGGTTAATTTTTTCTTTTATATTAATCTGCTTATAAAATCGTTTCTATAACCTTTTCTGCGAAAATTAACATGAGTAAGTGGTACAAGTCAAGCTTTAGTCAGGCACTAGAAAATTGGGCTTTATAAGAAATAAATAGAAAGTCGTTTATAATTTGTTACTAATCCAACAATAGCCCCAATTTTATAGAATTGTAAATGCTCTAATATCTGATATTCTATTCATTTACAAATTGTACCAATAGACGTACTTGATTCTGAACAAGAGATAATGAAAAGCAGACGCGGCGAATTTCACAAGGAGACTATAATTACCAAGTTATCGTTCCAGAATAATTACACGTAGGGCCGCGTTAATCTACCTCATCCCCATTTCATTCCCGTTGGCAAACATCAATATCGTCGCCTACGTCTGTCTCAGCCAATGTCGTTCAGAACATTAATTAAATAGATGAACAGACACCTTGAAATCAGAACAAACCTCTGTTAGAAACAAAAACAAACTACAGTCACGCAGAAGAATTCCAAGCACAAAATTAATTATTGTAATTTAAATATGTATATACATATCGGTAATTGAACGGTTGCAGTACAGAACTAGATAACCAACAAAATCGAAATTTTTCAGGGACGCCAAAAAATTTTGATAAGAGAAAGTTATCCAGTTTCGAGGAAATAGATCTAAAAATGAAACTAACGACAAATTGGAGAAGGATCAGCTGCAGATTGCGATAAAAAAGCGATCTTCCATTTAAATGAAAAATCAAAACTTTCTCCCACGATATTGAGTTTCTGAATCCGAATAACAAAGGTTATTCTTTTATTTTCAATAAACGATAAAGAATTCAAGGAATCCTAATGCTGAAGAAAGGAAAAATTATTACTCTATTAAATAAAAAATTAAAAATTAGTATAAATTAAACAGTGAGACTTTGAACAAATCCTTTTAACACAGCGTGTATCTAATTTTCTAAGAAATTGTTTTGCAATGAACCCATTTTCGGAAAAATGTTGGTTATCTAGTTCTGTAAACAAATGTTTTTGAATAAAATTACAGGTTGTCTAGAGATCAGGCAATTTGAAATTCCCGCGTTTTTCCTTGTTTCTCTCCAATCACAGTTTTTCCACCGAACAATTTAAATATATCTTTTTGTAATTTATCCCAAACTAGCGTACAGAAATGAGAATTCCAAGAATATAAATACACTAAATTTCTGCTTTCGAGAAACCAATTATTTATTCACACGTGCCAAACTTATCCTCAATCACAGACTGAAATGATAGATATTAATCGAAACTACATTTCCGATCAAAAGTATGACACCACCTGTTTATCGATGATTGCTTAAGGCCAATTTCAATGTTTTCTTAAAATTTGAATAAAATCTAATGTGATAAGCATTTTAATGTTCTTCTTATTACCATTATTATTGTAAAAATTGTTGTTTGCATAGTGCAACATATCTTGAGACATCGGAATATCTCAAGAAATACGCATCTAACGAACAAAATGTCCCCGATAAAAACTTTTTATTTTCGAGGGGGAAAAGCGACCCCGCAAAAAATTACCCCACCCCCTGGGCCGGGAGAGGAATAATTTCAAAATTTCAAATGGGAACCTATATTTTGTATTGCAGATTCAGATTCCCCATTCAAAAATACGCAAGTTTTATCTGAAAAGTTTTTCTCGATTCGCGCCAGATGGCGCTGCATTGGCGAAAAATGCCATTGTTGACTGTTCAAGAAATGCCCTTCAAAATGAAAAATAAAAAAGATGTGTTGGTTGTTTTTAGGAAAGCTATTCAATTGTAATTAATTTAATTTCTAACACCCCTTCCACCCATCTGAAAAGGGGGTTAAAATCGAGTAGAAAAATTAGCAAGCCCAAAAAGTTTCTGTTTGAGATCTGCCGGCTATATATGGATAGAGGAGCACGGTGCTAAAACCGTTTTTGAAACTGGAGCACATTGAAAAGCACATTGAAAATTTTTTTGTTTTGTTATTTTTTTTCACGTAAGCAACACAACTAACCAGGGCCGTCTTTAGGGTTGTGGGGGCCCCGGGCCGGTTACATTGTGGGGGCCCATTACGGCCCTATTGTAAAGGCGGCCCCGCAACTAACCCAAACAAACCGACTCTTTGTCTTTTTTATCTTTCGCTCCGAAGCGCATTCCTTGAACAGCCAACAATTTCATTATTCTCCAATGCAGCGCCATCTGGCGCAAATCACAAAAAATGCTTTTTAAAAAAAGCTTAGGTATTTTTGGATGAAGAATCTGAATCTCCTTCTCCCGCCAACATGTGGTGGGGATGGGGGTACATTTTTGCTGGGTCGCTTTTTCCCCTCGAAGATAAAAAGTTTTTATTAGTGACATTTATTCATTAGAGGCGTCTGTCTTGAGATATTCCGATGTCTCACGATAAAAGAATCACCCTGTTTATCCATTTGATTTTTATTATTATTTGTAATTTTATATTTATTGTACAAATCCCTAACAGAAATTTGGTTAAAATCTCCTGGGTTCCCATGGGTTTAAATCTCCCATGCGTTTGTCATGGGGTTTTTATGACGGGAGATAATAGGGATGCTCATGGGGCTATTATTTTGATGTACAACTTGTGAATGGTTTTTCATATGGATAATAAATATTATTCGATCAGCTGGACGAGTTTTGACGTTTCATACACGTGTCAAAAATTGACTTGCAATGCGAGACCGACAATTGTAAATTTTAGTTTCAGCTCATAATTTTTTTGATGAAAGCTCATTACCTGAGTATTAATTTTCCGAAGCAGTAATATGCGTTTTTTGCCATTTTCAAAACAATTAATACTATTTTCTTCAATAATCTTCAAAAATTATGTGAGAAATATTTTTGTAACGCCCTTTTTCACGGAAAAATTGACTTTCTTTAATTTCATTGTGTTTTTCGCAAACAAATCTATTTTCTAAAAATATTAATTTTATCGAAATGCTTACCAATTATATTCAAAATTAGAATTCTGAACAAGGTTTACTGATAGAAAAAATTTCATTTTTAATCAGAATTTTCGAACAGAACAGTGAATCAATAGAGAAATATTCCTTACGCATTAGGTTACCTTATATTAGGATATATTTACATTTTAAGAAAACATTAAAATTTATATAACACCTATTTAAGAGAAAGAATGTAACACTCATATAATGAACATCCCGGTTTATTTAGACACCCTGAATTAGTATGAAAAAGTTTATATATATATATATATAAAATGATAACAATAGTTATATATAACATATAAAATATATATTACATATGATGATTTTGACATATCTCCGTATATACACTAAAATTATTTATCTAAAAATCTTAGTTTTTATTACCATTTTTGCAAAAAAAAAATTCGGGAGAGTAATAGTTTATTATCAGCTGTCCCTGAGATAGTGGATATTACATAAACGGAAAACAAGACAAAAAGTCTTCATAACGTTCTAAAATAGAAGGGATCCTAAAACCGTTTTGGAAATTGTTTCATTCCACTGAAATTGATATGCTTATTGTTTATTAATTTAGCTTTATGCCAAACTACGAACGTTATTGCTAGTTACGTCGATAGATACTACTATCTGTTTCAAAAATCCTGGCCCCTCTACAAATCATGACTAACTCTATAAAAAAAATCGCATAAAAAAAGGAAAAACATCTTGTCAATCTTCATTTTATTATGAATAACTGCAATATCATTTTATCGCGATGCGTCCGTAACTTTCTATGCAAATTTGCAGTGAAGGTGAAAAAAACGTGGTTAAAAGCACCAAAGCAGCAAATAAAAGCTCATAAAATCCATTGAAATTACTTCAAGTCCTTTATATCTTTTTAAATGCTGTAAAATCTAATGCAATCCCTTTAAATCGATAAAAATCTTCGATATATTAAAATGCCCTGACTTCCTTGAAAATTCGTTTAAATATTTCACTGTTTCTTAAAATCCTTCTAAAACCCTTTAAAATCCCCTGACTTCTTTTCCAATATCACAAAATCTCTTAACATTCCTTCAAATCCTTTGAAATCCGTTGTAATCCGCGGAAATCGTTCTGAATTAAATAAAACCCTCAATATTCCTAGAATTCGGTCGAAATCCTTCAGTATCTCTTGAAAGATCGTAAAACCCTTTGAAATCTGATTAAATCACTTGAACTCCCTTGAAGTCTTGCGATATCCCTGTAAAAAATTGATACTCTCTCTCTGAAATTGCACTAAGTAATTTCTTCAAACTCTTGAAATGTTTTAAAATCATTTGAAATCTGTGAAACCTTTCGTAATCCTTTGGAATCGTTTGAAATACCCTAAAACTTTTGTAATGCCCTGCATTTTTTGAAATTCCTGAAGCTTGAAGCTTTAAAAATCATGTTAAATTCCGTATAAACTTTTCAATTCTTTGACATACTTTGTACTCCTTCGAATTACCTTAAAATCCCTCGAACTTTGTAGAAATCCTTCCATGTAACTCGAAATCTTTCAAATCTTTTGAAATCTTGTTAACAGTGAAAATAATTGGTATATTGTTGATATGTTGGATAAAAATATAAAATTCTACTTAAGAAGAAGGAAAATCTAACGATTCCTTACAAACTATGTGGAGAGGCAGGAGTCTAAAATTTCAAAAATCATCCTCACGTTATTAGTGGACGTTCCCTAATAAAATTTCGAAATCTAAGAAGCTACATACGGATATTAATTAATTTCAAGTAAAAATGATCATGAATAACTAAACAATATTTATCAACATAAAAACAGGAGGATGCGCTTTATAAACTTTTCAATTATTCAAAAATATAATTTCAAGCAGTCTCGCAAATCGTGTTTCTCTATTTACATTGTCTGCCTGAACAAACTGATGCATTAATCTTCACCGCAAAGGAACCCTGTTCAAATAGGGTCATATATGTATCCATTGCTCAACGTAGAAATTCCAAAAGCAAAGTTGTAAACTGTAGACTTGGTGTAGGGAGAGCTTAAAGGGCGAATCTCTTCTTTGTGGTTTTCGATTTCAAAGCTGACTGTGTGAAGGTAAACTTTAGATCCCAGTTCTTGAACCGAGAAACATATTAAGAATACAGTATCTTCATTCAGAGTGGTAATTAGGTCGACTGCCTGATTATCTAAATACCCCAGGGGACTCTAACAAGGTATACAAAATCTGGTTGTAACATAAACTTTGTTATGGTTACACCCTTAGTTTTGACTCCTTCCGTATCCTGGAAGATCTGCATCTTCGAGACCTGCGGGTATTCCGCTAAAGATAATGCAGGGAGTAACCACTAGATCTACGTCGCTTTTAGGGCATCGCTATTTTCCCTACTGATTAAACTTTACACTTAATTGGCGTCTAACTTGAAGGCGAGGCTAACATTCGAATCAAAACAGTCTACTCAGAATTAAATTAGTAAAATCTAAAATCATAAAATAATATTTGAAAGCCGATCATAAATCATTATGGAGCTATAACAGCTATTATAATCTGGCTGATTGTTCTTATTAACATATGAATTGCGTAGGATTTAGTTCACCAACCCATTCCAATAATCCATGCTCGTAAATTATTATCGTTCTCGTAAATTATAATACAAACGACTGTTATACGTTTATGTATATGAAAACATTACTAAATATGATAATTGTACTATTGGGAAAATTGAAGATAACTTGATTATTCTGACTACATAAATTAATTTGATGCTCTTGAGATTCTGTCCGCTAAGCTCAGTTTTTAATTTTCGCAATTTCTTCTCTTTCCCGAACTCGTGCTTTATCTTGAATGATTAATTTTCTACCCTCTATACAAAGGTCTAACGCCAAACCTTTCCTCATTCATTTGTTTTTTATTAGAAGTATAAGCATCAAAGATTTTTTTTGCTGATTTATGATCAAGTGGAATAAATCGAGTTATTTCACTTTTCGATTCATCCCCTCGTTCATATATTTTCATATATGTATACTGTAAGAGCCGGCTTAACTTTTTCAAAGGAATGCACAAAAGGGACCATATCGGATGTATTTTTATTTTTCATATATGTATATTGAAATCAATAATACTTATAGCCCGGGGTATAAACACCCTTTGTGGATAAAGGTATTTGCATTTGGCCTCTGTTTATTGGAAAATATTTTTATATAACCATATTTCTTTACACTCAATATCTGATTTTTAATTAAAGTAAAAATGAAATAAATGATGAAAAATACTAAAATGCTGGTGTTTTTGATCGTTTTGATTTTCTGACTTAATTTTACTTTTTCTACTGTGAAATGAAGAAAGGTTATAAAAAATATTAATATTTGAAAGATTGCAAAAGATTATATATTATGTATAATAATCCTCAAATTCAGTCGATCGCGTTGTCCACATTAAAATTCCTATATTTCCGCACGTTTATCGCGTATTTTTTGTCTCGCAGCTTTTTCTGTCCTGTCAATGCTGTCAATTTGACGGTTTATCATGGCAAACTTCAGTTGATATCATCTTTGATTTGAAGCAACATAAAGCTGTTCCGCTTGAAGAGAAAGGCTTTTTTAATTAATTCTCAAGTTATTAATTTTACACTTCAGATCGAAATGATGAATTGTAAAAGTGTTTTTCTCACTTTATCCTTCAAACACCATGATTTTTGTTTTATTTACGTTAATTTTGAGACCCATGTTCTACATGCTTATATTAAGTTTATTCAACATTCTTTGCAAGTCCTCGATTGATTCTGCCATAACAATCTTGTCATCTGCGAAAGCTAACCCACGTACCTTCACAGTTTCGAGATCTACACCTTCTTCGTCGAAGAGGGCCATTCTTAGACACTCATCCATAAATATGATAAATAGCCATGAGGACGTAACTCAAATTCAGTCAATCGCTTTATCCACATTGAAATTCTTATATTTTCGCTCGTTTATCGCGTATTTTTTGTCTCACGGCTTTTTCTGTCCTGTCAATACAGTCAATTTGACTACTTATCATAGCAAACTTCAGTTGATACCATCTTTGATTTGAAGCAACATAAAGTTGTTCCGCTTGCATAGAAAGGTTTTTTTAATTAATTCTCTAGTTATTAATTTTACATTTCAGATCAAAATGATGAATTTTAAAAAGTGTCTTGCACAATTTGCTAATCTTCTTTTTTCAATAACTTAGATTCACGGACCTAACCTAAAAATGCTTCAATTTTAGACCACGTTTGGAATTGTTTAATTTTTAGTGGTTCATTTAAGCTTGAATTCATTATTTCTAAAGCTTCCAATTCAGAAGTCACATAATTTTCAACGTTTTGAGAAAAATTAAAATTTAAAGGTATACAATATTTAGAATTTTTCAATTATGACCGGTGGTAATGACGCTGAATGTTTTTTTTTACAGAACTCTCATTTTTTAATAATGAAATATATCCAGTTGCTTCGCATATCATTTCATACTACATGGTATAGTACCTCTTATTAATTTCATTATATAATAAAATATTTTAATTGTTAAGGTCTTGAATCTAAAATTCTCTAACTTCAAAAGTTTGAATTCGCAAATATTTTCTCTACAGTTTCCTCATTTTTAAATGTTCAGACAGGAACGTTACTTATTTTATACTATTCAATTTGTTATGTTAGTTTTGTTATCCAGATAAAACTAATTTAAAATGTACAGTCCTCTAATGCTTTTTTAGAATTATTAAATTTTTACGGCCACTATTATATTTTAACCTAATCAGTTTTGGAGATTTCCATTTCTTAATTTTACCATGTAAAAACAAGCATTCAGTAGGTTTTAAGCGTATACTGTCTTTTGCAACGATTCATGACTCTTTTAATGTCAATTTAAAAAAATGTAGTCCTTAAGTAAAAAAAGAAACACTTTTAAACTTGGCAATCCTATTAAAATACTTAAATCTGATGAAATTCCATTTGACACCCCTTGAAAACTCCGTAAAATTCCATAATATCTGACGATATTTCCTAAGATCCATGGAAATTGATTAAAATACCTTGAGAGCTTTTAAAATCCCTTAGATCCATTAAAATCCTTTGAAAATCCCTTGAAATCTTTCAAAATATTCTAAAACCTTGTAGGTTCCATAGAATCCTTCAAAATCTTCCCAAATTCCTTCAAACAGCATGGAATATGTTTGAATTCCTTGAAATCATTTTAATCTTTGGCAACGCCTTCAAATTTTTTTAATCTCTGGAAAATTTCTTGGAATCTTTGGAAATGTCCTAAAATATTTAAAATCCATTGAAATCTTTTAAATAATTTGACATTTTTAAGCGTTTGAATATTCCTGGAAATATTTTAAAGTACCCTCAAATATTTCATATCCTTTGAAATCCCTTAAAGTTCTTTGGAAATATTGAAAATATATGAAAATATTTCAAAATCTTCCATATCGTTTGAGATCCCTCAATTCTTGTGCATACATTCTTGAAAATCCATTAAAATATTATAAAATCCGCTGAAATCTCGAGAAATTACATGACTTCTGACGATATTCCTTGAAATCTCTTCAAATATTTGAAGTCCTATATGAAATCCTTTGAGATTCTGGTAAATTCATTATAATACCTTATTGAGAGCCTTTAAAATCCCTTAGAATTACTAAAATCCTCGAAAATTTCGTAAAAAATGCGTTAAAAAACCTTTGAAATATTTTTAAATCTCGAAAATCCTCTGAAATCCCTCGGAATCTTTTTCAATATCCTAAAATATATACAGAAAAAAGCAGAAGTGAATTTTACTTGCGGGTAATTTTCAAGTAGATAAAGTTGAATTTTTTCGCATCGAAGCAAAACAAGATTCAATAGAGTTGAGATGGTATCCATTTCCAACGTGGTGGGTAAATCTTATCACGTGAAGGCAATTCTTGTTGCAGGTAAAGATTACTCTGAAATCGCTGTAAAGGTGACATTTTATTATTTCTTTCGAAATTCAAGAAAATTCTTCAAAACCGCATATTAACCGAAATATTTACAATTATCTTCAAATCTTTAAGATTTTACGAAATCCCTCAATTTTTGTGTCATTCTTTAGAATTCATAGAAATATCATGAAAGGCTTAGTATTTATATCAGACGGATATAAATACTAAACATTTTAATTATCCGTGTATATCAATGTAGAATCACTTAAAATCATCTTATGAAAATACTTTGAAATCCTGAACATTCTCTGAAATCCCTTGAATTCATTAAAACTATCCTAAAACCTTTCGTTCCTGTGCAATCGCTTTCAAAATCCTTATGAAGTTCAAGAAATTCTTTGAAATCCTATATATTTGCCTTTATCCTCTGAAAAACCCTTGAATAATTTAAAATTATATGAAATCCCTTAATTAATTCTTGGGCAATCCATTGGACTACCGTAAAATCTTTGAAATTCTTTTAAATCCCTGGAAATCTTTCAAATGTTTTGAACTCTTCAAAACAAAATTAAGTAGAACGGCTTTTAGGACGGCCGGTCTGCAAGATTTTTATCGAGTCAGTTGCTAATATTCAAGTTTTCTTCTCAACGCTAATTTTTACGAATAGATAATAATATGTCCTGTTGTTTAACTTAAAGATATTCAAAGTATTGCAGATTTAGGATAGCTTTTTTCAGACAAGAAAAAAGAACCCTAAATTCGAAAAAAGTCTGATAAAATTGTTTGATGAATTGAAAATTATTTTTATCACACCGCCATCATAAGTGTAATTTTAGGTACTGCGCGATACCTTAAACAGAACTTTTTAGCATAGGGCGTAAAATTTTCATTTACGGTATTTAGGGTATTTATTTAACGTACTTAGGGTATTTTAGTATCGATCCCACGCACATTACCGGACTCCTTCTCTGGTCCCTCTCGGGTTTTTAGATTAGGACTCAATATGCAACCTATTTTCATTTATATGATTGACTGGTGTGATAAAAAATAGTATGTGACACTCGGCCCCTAAATGACACTTTGCCTCGTGTAAATTACAGTAAACGCCTCGCCTCAACTACGCCTCGACTACTTCTCGTACTGTAACTTTCACACTCGACCAAAAAAGTGCCACGTAGGGTCCTTTTATCACAAATAACTATTATTTTAATTGTAAATACTCCAAATTTTAAAAAGTTATAATAATTTTAATGCTATATTTTATTTTATTTTTGTCAATATTTAAATTCAACATTCTTTCAAGTATGAATGTTCTAATTTTTAAATTTTTATGACTTATAAAAATGTTTGGTAACCAGGAAATGGCGGGGAAAAAAATTGCAAATCTTTTACACGTTGCGAAAAGCAAACAGAATAAGAATTAAGCTTTGATAGGAAAATACTTCATCCGCATTCATACTCTGAATAACGTGGGCACATTGTGAAAATTTACTTGTGAGTTAGAGAAGAGCCTCACATAATTATATTTCCTGCGGTAGTGGAACTTTATAAAACCGGATAATTACATACCCAACCGCGCGGATAATTGTTCAAACATTAAGCGAAAATGTGCTAATTATTACTTTTAAAAGAACTCATTCAGGACAAGAAAACTTAAACACAGTTGAAAAAATATGGAGACAAAAGAATCAACTTATTAATGAAGAGAATTTTCAATTTATTTAATGACGTAGAATATGTGGTACCTTATGAAAGGAAGTGTGCTCTTTCAGGCAGCTATATTCATCCACCTTTCACCAATTAAAAGCAAAACTATTCACGATGCAAACGATCAATCACTACTAATTAATCTGCTCTTGCTTGAGCTATAAAAACTTGAGAAACCGCCAATTGATATAATTTCTCGTATGGGATTTAATTAAAACAAAAGTAGAACGATTCGCGCGTTGTGCAATTGCAACCGCAATTTTACAAGATTCATTACACTTTTTGAATTAAATCAAAATCATGTTGACATTTATAGCAATTTTGAATACTTATTCTTCCATAACATTTATTTATTAAGTTAATTTAATGGATTCTTTTTGAATACATTTTTTAGTGCAAACTGTGATCAAAATAAGCAATTAGCTCGGCCATTAGGCAAATTGACTAAAAGTATCAGTATTCTTCCGTGTGTAAATGTTTCTTTCGCACGTTGCACAATGGGCTTAAAGTATCCCGGGTCAAATAAACTTTGAAATTTTCATCCAATTGAGTCGAATTTTTGAAACAAATATTTAGAAAATCTACATTTTATATTTAATAAACAAAATGATTTTTTTTTGAAAATTCAACATAATTATTTTAATTAAGCAATTAATTAAACATTAGACCGAATTCATTTCAAGTCAGTGCAACTTGAAATCACAGAATCATTCGCCTCTTAAATATGTGTTATTTTTCAAAGGAAATAAGACGACACGTATTTTACCGTTTTGAGAAAAAAAATCATTTTCGCAGAGTTATAAGGATTTTAAATTTTAGGATTGTTCTCCAGAAAATTAAGGTTTTATTTTTTGTCTCTGATGAGGTTAATTGTCTTCTTTTGAAATTCAACCGAAAATTACCCAAAAATTCGCTAAAATTTGTTTGCTAAATTGGTACATCAATGACAAAGAAATCTTGTAAGTTTCATGCAAACCAACCCATTTTTTTGGTGAAGAGAATTTGTGTTCAAAAAATGAAATTTTCTCATTTTTCTTACAAAAAAACAACAGATTCGAAAAAAATTCTTGTGGGTATAAAAAAAATGGAGAAGTTTCGTAAGTTTTGTGCAAACCAAATCATATTTTTGCCCACGAGATTTTTTTCTAGTAAAATTGTATTCCTTAATTTTTCTCACGACCGATATAAAATATCATAAAAGGTTAAAAGGTATTTTTTTTAAACGATCAAACTTTTTTCTGAGCATTTTGTCAAGTCTTTCGTTATTTGTATCAAAAATAATGAGGAAATTCAATTTTCCGAAGAAAAAAATTTCTGTCCACGAATAAAAAAATCTCGCCCACATAAAACTTACAAAATTTCTTGGTAATTCAAGAATTAATTCAGCAAAAAAGTGGGGTTTTTTAAAAATCTACTCTTAATATTATCATAAAGTTGCCGCCATGTTGTAAATTTGGAACATTTTATTAAATTTTCTGGTGGATTCCGAAATAGGATAATTAACCTTACCAAAGCCAGGAAAGAAAACTTGAATATTTCAATCATCTCAAAAGTTTTTTTAAACAACCCTAAAGTCTTTAATCCTTAATTAATTTCAACAGAATGAAGTATTAGGTTAATTTAATTAAAGGGAATTAATTGAACCTAATTCGAAGTAACTATAAATATATGGAAGATAAATTTAAATGATATATAAGTGAAATACAAAACCTAATGAATTAAACTTAATACCACAAAATTTGAATTTTATTTTATTGACTTCTATGAATTCGGCGGAATTCAGGTAAATTCAATTGCATTCGGGTGAATGTAGAGAGTGATTTAATGTAGAGAGTGATTTAATCAAAATCACAGTGGTTTCCAATTAATTTAATGTCAATGCCTATGCTGAATATTATTTTATTGTTTAATATTATTTCTTAATGTTTATTTAGTGCTTCTCAATTACTTTTTGTGGCTAATGTTCAAACAAAAAATGATTTCTAATAATATTCAAATACATGTTTAAGTCTAGAAGAATATATAATCGAAAAACCCTAAGCTAACCAAATATAGAAATGTTACAGAATGAACAAAAAAAGTTTTCGCGATAGTTGCTCAAATATAAAATGTTGTGAAAATTATACAGCTTTGTGTTCCCCAAGTTTTCTACATTGAAGATTTGAAAATCAGAGGTCTTAGCGACGAGGAGAGAAATAGGCTCAAAAATGATTACAGACACAAAAATAGGAAAGTTAAACGACTAGTCAAGGAGAGTGAAGATAAAATCAAAACAGAAGAAAATACAAAACGGCTTCGAAGCAATTATGAAATTATTATTTAAACTAATAAAGGAAAGCAAAGTAGAGGATTTGTCAGCATGAGAAATAGCAAAGGTGAAATGCTATATGATATAGACGGGATAGTAAACGCTTTAAAAGATTCTTTTGAAGAATTACTAGGAGGTGAAGATACAGGGCAACTGAACTGCAAAATGAAACATAATGCATCAGAAACCCCAATTGAAAAAGTCTGTCACTGAGGTTAGAGATATAATTAAGAACTTGAAAAACGGTGAGGTATTAGCGCTGAAATGCTTAAATACGGTGGCAAGTACATATATCTCACAGGTTGTGCGAATTGATAAATCTATGTATCGAGATGAGAGAAGTCCCAGACGATTGGAAAAAAGCGATCATATTTATGGATAAGTTTCTAAGAACGGCCCTCTTCGACGAAGAAGGTGTAGATCTCGAAACAGTTAAGATACGTGGGTTAGCTTTCGCAGATGACAAGATTGTTATGGCAGAATGAATCGAGGACTTGCAAAGAATGTTGAATAAACTTAATATAAGCATGGAGAACATGGGTCTCAAAATTAACGTAAATAAAACAAAAATCATGTTGTTTGAAGGAAAAACTGAGAAAACAATGTGCAACATTGTCCTAAATGATGAGAGATTAGAACAAGTTGACAAGTACGTATATCCGGGTAGCCTATTCACTAGTGACGGAAAAATAGATGGGGAGCTAGATAGGCGCATGAATAAGGGTAAGCAGGTTATCGGTAGAGCAGGATCCATTCTCAGAAATAAAAACATATCAAAAAAAGCTAAAGTGGCCGTACATAATTCTATATTCGTACCGACTGTACTATACGGTAGAAAGACATGGACCTGTCAAAAGAAGGGCAGGAGTAAAATTAACGCGATTGGCATAAGACCTCTGCGCACAATATGCGGGAAAGCACTGATGGACAAAGTCCGAAACGAGATAATCCTCAAAGAATGTGGTGCAAAAGAGACAATAGTTGACACATGGGAAAGGGCCCAGAGGTGGACCGCCGAAAGAATGGTTAGAATCTGTGAATGAGACACTAATCCGAAGAGACATAAGAATTTATAGAAACACAAGAGCTTGCATGAAAAAATACATGGACGTGAAGTAAGCTAGAATAGTATGCGAGGACAGAAAAGTGTAGCGACAAATAGTTTGTAAACAGAGTGACAATAGAGTGAATGACGCCTGAATCAAAGACCTTGGATAGTAATGGCCCCATGCGGGGAACCACACATAACAATTTTATGAGGCTCTTCACTTGGGGTGATCGCTAGAGAGATTGATCAGCAACCTGGGTCAGAGCAGTGTTGCGGAATGAACGTGTAATTTAATCAAATAACACGAGAATTCCAGATCAATCTAAAATATCTATACCTAATACCTATATACCTATCTACCTTATACCTATATACCTACACACTACTATTTTCCAACGAGCAAGTCACGCCTGACCTGAAAGGGAAATGGCTTAATGGTATAATAATAATAATAATAATAATAATAAGATATAATAGGAAATTTTTTGGGCTTGTTAAACATGTGCAATATATGTATTCTTTAATATGCCAAAATTTCAACAACAAAAATTTATACCGAACCAAAAATAAAATTATTGTTTCACTACATGATTTGGTCAAAATTATTATTAATAATTATTATATAATATATAATATATATGTATATATTATATTATGATTATAACATTGAGCCTTAATTAACCATTAATAAGCCATTATTAGCCCCTTTCGGGGTAGGCGTGACTCGCTCGGTTGGAAAATAGTAGTTTTGGGAATAGATTTTTTTAGATTAATCTAGAATTTTCGTGTTATTTATTTAAATAACACATTTGTTCCGCAACACTGCTCCGATTCAGGTTGCTGATCAATCTCTCTAGCGATCACCCCAAGTGATGAGCTTCACAAGGTTGTTACATGAGGTTCCCCGCTTGAGCCCATTAGTATCCAAGGTCTTCTGTTTCATTCGTCATTCACGCTACTCACATTCTTTTTATAAACTATTCGTCGCCACACTTTTCTGTCCTGGCATACTTCTCTAGCTTCCTTCACGTCCATGCATTTTTTCATGCAAGCTCTCCGGTTTCTATGGCTTCTTATGTCTTTTCGGATTAAGGTCTCATTCACACATTCAAACTATTCTTTCCGCAGTCTACCTCTGGGCATACTGCCATTTACATCGCCTTTATTTACCTGTTTGGTTCGACGTTCATCTTTCATTCTTTCAATATGTCCGAACCATATTAACTGATTTCTTTCCCATATATCAACATAGATCTCTCTTGCATCACATTTTTTGAGGATTATTTCATTTCTCACTATGTCAATCAGTGTTTTCCCGCAAATTGTGCGCAGAGGTTTTATGCCAATCGCGTTAATTTTACTCTTATCCTTTTCTTTACAGTTCCATGTCTCGCTACCGTATAGCACAGTCGGTACAAATATAGAATTATGTATTGCAATTTTAGCTTTTTTTGATATATTTTTACTTCTGAAAATGGACCCTGCTCTACTGATAGCCTTCTGACCCTCGTTTATGCGTCTATCTAACTCCTCATATATCTTCCCGTTACTAGTGAATAGGCTACCTATTATATACCTACCGTTCTACCTATCTCTCATCATTTAGAACAATGTTGCACATTGTTTTCTCAAAGTTTCCTTCAAACACCATGATTTTATTTTTATTCACGTTAATTTTAAGGCCCATGTTCTCTATGCTTGTATTTAGTTTGCTCAAAATTCTTTGCAAGTCTTCGATTGATTCTGCTACAACAACCTTGTCATCTGCGAAAGCTAATCCACGTAACCTTACTGTCTCGAGATCTACACCTTGTTCGTCGAAGAGGGCCATTCTTTGACACTTATCCATTAATATGATAAATAGCCAAGAGGACATAACGCATCTTTATGTTCATGCCTTGCATAATATCGAACCAGTCACTCAGTTTCCCATTAACCCTTACACTGGCTTTGTTACCTGCATATATTGTTTTTATTGCTTGTAGGAGTCATCCATTGACTCCGTACTCTTTGAGGACTTCCCAAAGTTTTCTTCTATCCACCTTGTTAAATGCTTTTACTGGGTCAACAAACGCACAAAAAACTTTCTTTCCTGCTTTCAAACTTTTTTCTGTGATCTGTCTTAAGCCAAATATTCGATCCGTACATGATCTTAGTCCTGACATAATTCCACTTTGGATTTCCCATATCTTTTCTTCTGTTATTTTCATTACCCTACGAATCTTTGAATATATTTTACTTATAGTACTTAATAAGCTGATACCTCTGTAATTATTGCAGTTGCTTTGATCTCCCTTCCTTTTGAATATTGGTACGATAATCGCTTTTCGCCACTTGTCTGGGACTTCCCCCATCTCGATACATAAATTCATCAATTCGCACAGCCTGTGAGATATGTACTCGCCACCGTATTTAAACATTTCAGCGCTAATACGGTCCACACCAGCAGCCTTGCCGTTTTTTAAGTTCTTAATTATATCTCTAACTTCAGTGGCACAGCCTTTCTCAATTGGGTTTTCTTATGCATTATGTTCTATGTCGCAGTTCTGTTGTCCTATAGCTTCACCTCCTAATAAAATAATATATATCAATTATGATTATTAATTATTATTAAATTCATAAAAGTTATGTAAGTATACGGGAATTAATTGCAATGTTTCAGAAATTCTTTATTTATTTTTTTGGACACTTCTAGGCACAATGAAAATGGTTTGCGCTCACAGAATTTCGATGAACCTAGTCACAGTACCCGTTTTCCCCGAGTGCACCAAAATCATCTGTTCAACGCTTACATAATTTCGGTGAATCTAGACACGATCAATATAATGTGAAACATCCCTACTAAAATCATTTATAAGATTTCAGAATGTATTAAAGAATAAACTTTACTGTTTGCGATTATTTTGAAATATTCTGGAAAGTTGTGAAAATTCCCACAATTTTGTTAATTTTGAATTTTCAGAAATTCTTTCATGGATTTCAAAATACGGTAGATAACTTCAACAGAATTGAAGAAGGAAAACTATTTACCTTAATTATTTCAAAAATTTTGACTGTAAATAGTATTTTTTTATCGCTTTTAGGGTTTTGTAGCCCTGGACAGAAACCCTTATACATAGTTTCAGTCGGTTTTCCGTCTGTCGAACGTTTTTCCCGAAAGGGCAAGTAAGGAGGAAGTAGGGGATTTGAGATAGGCGAAGGAAGTGGAAGTGTGTGTGAGTGAGAGGAGGGAAAGTAGAGGAAGCGAGGAGTGGGAGTGAGGAATCAGGGAAAGTGTGGAGAGGGGAAGTAGGAAACGTGATGAGTGTAATAGCGAATACGGTTATCCTGCACTTGTGCACTCCAGGTCCAGAGCACTCCGACCTGCTGCTTCTTACTTTTTCTCATTCCTTCCTTCTTCGGAGCAGATCGGAGTGCTCTGGACTCTGGCGTAAACCAATGCAGGATAACCGAATTCGCTATAAGTAGTGGAGGGGAAAGACGGGTAGGAAGGTGTAGTAGGCAAGTGAGAGTGAGCAGGGGAGATGACTTAATTAACGTCTTATTAGGCTACAAAATACTTTTCTTTAGGCGCATTGCGCCTACCATGTCTAGCTTTTTGACTTTAATAAGCTTTTCAAACAAGTGTTTTGAATTAAAAGATTCAAATATTATTAAAACTTCTATTTGAATTTGTATAAAACATCTTGATCAAAGATTCACGTAAGCTAAATACACGAATCAACGGTTGATTGTTAATAATTGAGGTATTGTTAATCCCGTTGTAGTCACAAAAGCACTATTATGTGCTGCTACGTCAGTTGAAAACAAGTGCATAGGCACTGGGCGAGTCCGCTGGTGTCGATGATCGTTGGGGTTTGAGAGTAGGGAACGGGAATGAACGCTTGAGGGTAATTGAAATCACGCTTTACAGCAACGGTCCATCATCGAGCCTGCAGCAATTTCATTAAAACAGGTACAGCCGACGATTGCACCTCCATGCAGAGTGTACTTTGTAAACCCCGCTTCTAATCAAAATAGAACATTTGCAATCTGCTGTGCCATCTCTCCATCATTTCGCTTAAAACGCGTGAAAATTTTTTTTTGATCCTCTTTATTCATGAAATACGTTTTTGGCAATTTATAAATCGACTCGTGAGTTTATAGTACTTTTTTCCTGTACTGATTCCTGTCAAATTAAATCTCAATTTTTTCTTTTTTTCATCTACTCGATTAGTTATTAAATTTTCGCTCTTAGTGTGAACAGAGGTGGGCAAACAAGTTTAACATTCTTTGATTAGACTAAATCAGCATTAAATTTTCCTGGGATGTGTGATGGCCAATTCTTGAATTTTTTTTATGTTAATGAAAATAACGATAAAAATTACGTTTTTTTTTTAAATTTTTTGAAGAAATAAGTGCAAGAAACAAAATTTTTTAAATGTAAGTTTAATTGTTATAAATGTACGCAGTCCACAGTTGCCATTTGTTTAAGAAATAAGTTTCAAGAATCCACCCGAGAACAGTTCGGCAATCCACCTCAAGTTACGGTAAAGTAGGCGTGAGCTTCAGTTTTAAAAAATGGTTATCTTTCTCATTTTTCATGCCAAGAGCTTAAATTCGAGCAATTCCCAAAGAAAATCAGACTAAAAGAAAAGCTTCCAGAATAGGGGTATTGAAAACCAAATTTTCCTCACTTTTCTTACTCTTCAGCCACTCAAATGAAAAAAAAATATGATTGTAACATAGAAAATTTGATTGTTTATCTAAATTCCACAAGCCAAGTGCTACAATTTGAGCCATCCCCGAACCAAATTGGACTAAAATAAAAGCTTCCAGCATAGGGTTCAAAAACAAAATTTTATCTATTTTTCTTACTTTTCAACTACTGGTATCAACAAACTAATACTGTAACGTAGAAAATTTTATTCTTTCTCTCAATTCTATATGCCAAGAGCTTCAATTTGATCCACTCATGAAGAAAATCGAACTACAAGAAGAGCTTCCAGAATAAGGGTCTTCTCGCCCGAAATTTCCCCTCTCCCTTCCCCTTTCTTTCCCAAATGATTGTTTGCTCAACAATTTAGAATTTGAATAGGGAGCAAATTTTTTCCTTTGGAATTTTAAAAAATTTTCTAAACTCTTTGAAATCCTTCGAAATTCTTTGAAACATATAAAATCCCTTAACCTTCAAACTGCACCAAGGGTTATTTGACACCCCCAAAAATTGTTGCACTCTCAGAAACCGTACTAAATTCGAGAATGTATCTTCACTGACTGTGGGTATGTGCAGTAGTAAATAAGAGTCAACAAACTTTCTTGTATGCCTCTTTTAAACATTTTTTTACTTTTACAATATTTTCCAAGCTTTTTTATAAAAATAAATTGATTTAGGTATGAAAAAACGTGGTGTTTCATTTTATCAAAAAATTGACTCTTTAATTGTGCAAATAAATACATTTTTTCAGAACATCAATATTGTAATAATTTTCTTATAAACTTATGAATTTTTAAGTAAAAAAAGTAATTTTTTTCACTTTTTTCATTAAAGAATTTTTTTAACATATTTAAAATAAATAAATGGCTGTAAAACATAATTCAATTTAAAGAAGGCGTATTAAACTATATTAAATCATTTTTTTGTAACAAAATATTCAATACCGACTGAACAAAACAGGTTTGAACACGTCGGGCTGTTAGACACTCCTTATGCCCTTTACGTAATTTTTCGGAACAATGCAGTTAAAAGGTTTAATCTGGTGAAATTACTAGTAATCCCATGAAAATTGAGTGAAATCCCGTAAGTCGAAATCTGCAATATCTTTCATAATTCCTTGAAAAATTATGAGATCTTTGAAATCTAGTGAAATCCCTTAAAATCTGATAAAGTCCCTTGAAATCTTTGAAATTCGTTGAAATCCACCGAAATCTATCAAAAACCTGTGAAATCTGTTGAAATCCTCTAAAATCCTTGGAAAATATACCATTTTTTGTAATTCCTTAAAATCTATAGGAATTCCTTACAATCTTATGAAACGTCTCTATTTATTTTTAAATCCTATAAATCCCTCAAATATTGTAACATTCCTTGAAATCCCTAGAAATCTTTTGAAATCCCGTAAAAAATCCTATTTACTCCATAAAGTTCTCTAGAAAATCTTTGGAATTCACTAAAATCCCTTGATACATTTTAAATACCTTCGTATCTCTGATAACCTTTTAAAATCTCTTTAAATGTTTGTAATCTTTTAAAATTTGTTAGAATCTTGTAAAATGCCCTAAAAAGATTCAAATCCTTTAAAGTTAATTGAAATTTTTTAAATCATTAAAGTCCTTGGAGATCCTATACAATCGCATCGTTCTGGTAAAATCCCTATAAATCCACTTCAATACTTAGAAATCCCGTTAACTATCTGGCAATTTATAATATCTTTTACAATTTCTTCAAAAGCCTCGAAAACATTAAGATCCTCTGAAATTAGACGAAACTTCTTGAAATCTCTTTAAAAATCCCTTGAAATCTTTAAAATTCTCTGAATACCTTCGGAATCTTTCAAATTATTATAAATCTTTAAAATCCTATAAAATCCTTTGAAATCCCTTGAAATCTTTCAATCTATTGAAATTTCAGATTTTTGAGAGGGTGGTAATATTATTTTAGCCAATCAGCCAATAAGTAGGAAAATATTTTTGAAGGCAAAGTAAAAAATAGTCACAGTAATTACCAATTCAAGAAAATAGTAGCATTAGCGCCATTTTTGTCAAAAGAGTAATAGAATAGTTGTATCGTTAAAAAAAGTATCAACAGTGGCGTTAGTCGGAGGCCTGCAATAAAAACAACAAAAAACAACGTCTTCGACGTGCATTCAAATGTTCACACTGACCATTTGTTCATAAAATTCTTGTGGACAAATGATGCATTTTTAATTAGGTGCCACATAAAAGTTTGAACAAACAAATATTACTAATATATGCAAATATATAATATCTTTAAGAAAATAATTCCAAAATGGGCAAAGTATTACGTTCAAAATGTTAATTTTGCACGGAAACGTATTATTAGTTAAATGTAATTACAAAGAACCTCGCACAGAATGTATGGAGAAAGACTTCTGGAGAAATTGTCCATTGAAATTTGCAATAAAAATTAATAAATCCTTTATTGCAGAAAATGGACGGCAACAAGGATGGTGTGGTGACACTTTCCGAATTCCTAGAGGCTTGTCGTGCAGATCCTGATATTTCCACCAACATAGCAGCCTTCGACACGGCCTTCTGACAGTCGATGCGACCTCACTACACGCCCTGGACCTGAAAATGTTCTTGCAAGCAGATATAATTCAGCATTCACATTTTTCTTCCTAAATTAGAAGAAAAAGTATGCACCAAAATATTCTTGTGTGACGATTCACGTCGTCTTGGAGAACCGGTCGATTAACCGAAAAATGCCATCCCTCGCGAATAGTCGTGCCAATGGCAAGAGAAGAGAAAAGGAGAAAAAAGGCAAAAGTGCAAAAACAAAAATCGTAAAAGCTCAACTGTCGACACCTGCGCCGATTCGCAGTTCGAAAAAGTCTCCCTGAAGTGAAAAGCCATTCAGCGGAATCAATTTTGGATGGTAAAAGATATATAGATGTTGGACAAATTTTTTCAGTTTAAAAGCTATTCTTTGAAAAAGGTGAAGCAAAGTTGTTTAAGAGCAAAATATATTAACAATATATTGATGTGAAATTGCAAAGAAATGAACTTCATCTATAATTGTGCCAAACCGTTTTGCTGAAATTAAAAAAGGAGCTGCTGGATATTTGAGACAGTAAATTGTGAAGTGGATTCGCAAAAACTGAATATTTTTATTGCAAGCTAATATAGATATTTTACTAATAGTCACGATACACGGATATTTATTTCGTGATATTTACTGACAATGAAATTCATCCACGGACTTTGCGATATTCACTTTATGATTAACTGGTGTTAATGTGGCAGATTTATAAGGTGTCGATATAGAAATAAAATTTCGAAAAGTAACTCATACAATGCTCAGCAAACTATTATTTAAAAAACAGTATAACATTTTTTTGAAATTTAAGACGCTCCTGTTTTCTCTTCAAGCCCGGTGCTAGTACTGCTTAGTCAAATTATAACTGAGTACTTGTCGATAAAGTTTCTCCTCGATAATTCTATTATATTGATTTTTTTATTTTATATAGACAAAGAAGAGTATATAAATAGTTATTCTCAGACGTAAGTGAGAACGCATGCGCATATTTGAATGATTCGTCTAGAAAATTATTATTTTAAATTATCGTTGTTAGCTTCGAAAGCCGACGAAGAGTTTGCGAATCGTTGTATCTAGTATGTAAGGGTGCAAATGTAAACGATGAAAAGTATATTTATTTTTGTGACAGATAGGGCACAGTAATCTTAGTCTTATAAACGGGGCGATCCACGACTTGTACTCATACCTGTTTCAGGACGAGATCGTACGTACAGTCTGACCCTTCTGCACCCCCGTGGTACCGGCCGGCAGATGTGAGGACGAGTCGTGGACTCCCCTTAAAAACGCGCTGCTAACAAAAGAAACAAATCAAATTTATTTTACATACAACAATAGATAAAAGTTGGTTCCAGTTTTGGCAAAAACAAATTATTTATGCAGGACATGTAATTAAAAAAAAAGTTTTCACCGCTGACTCCTGTTTATTACTGTAAATAAAAAATACTTCAACACAATCGCAGATAACTATTAAACAGAATCTTTTTATATATTTCAAAAACTTTTTGAAGCGTTAAAAAAATAAAATGGTGAAAACAAATGGAAAAATGTGAAATTTCTATTTTTAGCAGCGTCCATGTTAATGTGTAAACCTAAAGTATAAATTGAGATAAACATCGAATGTTGTCTCATAAAATCGATCACTACCACAAGTCTTTGAAGTTAATCCATAATAAATGTATAAGGATGAAGAGAGAAGGAAGGAACCACTATTTAGATATTATATTCGAGTTTCCCTCGAGAGAACCCAGTACCTACTTTACCTTAATTGTGAATGATAAAAGACTTAAGGTATTCCTAATCTAAAAAAAAACAATATCTGCCCAATAACTTATCTATCGTACATTTAGTGTATCTGTAGCGCCAGTAATCTGTAATGTTCAAGTTAGCTGTTCCAACTCATGGTACTACGCCACCACTTAAATTGTTCTACGTACTTGAACTATCTCTTAAGACAGGACTGTGCCGAATTTCAAATTGATGAAATTAGCATAAATTTCTTCAACAAGTAAAGCCTGCTATATCCTAAAATTGAGGCATCGATACACAATTAGTTTTGGTAGCAAGCATGTTTCAGTCCCTAGCGGATCGCGTGAATGGAACGACCGCTAGAGCGTCACCGTAAAGTCAGCATATAGTAATCGTTCCGTTCGCTGGACCCGCTACGGCATATTTTCATCATTTTCACATTCATTCACAGTTTCACATAGAACTCAACATTCCTTTGATCTTTTTGCATATTTATATTTATGTATTTGTATTTATTCATTTGCTAAAAAATAAAAAATTAAAATCTGTCTGGGGTAACCCGATATGCAATATTGCGCGCCGAGTTTCCGCAGTCTAGGCACACACAGCTTTTAATTTTGAATTCATTAATAAATGAATAAATACATATACATAAATATAAATCTGTAGAAAGACAAAAAGTGTGTTGAATTGTATATAAAAATTGTAAATTAATGTGAAAAAATATGAAAATATGCTCCAGCGAATCTAGCGGGCCCAGTGAACAGCACGATTACTATGTTGTCACTTTACGGTGACGCTCTAGCGGTAACCGGTTCCTTTACGCTCACCACTAGGGGTTACCTTAAAGAACTTTATCAATCAGTAAATTTTTTTCAATTTTTAAGAATCATCATCATTTTAAGACAACTCAAGGAAATTTAAAGTAATTTTTACTGGATCAAAGATTCATATTTTGAGATAATTAAATTGTATTCAATAGAAGTTGGTATGAATCGAATTAATACAAAATAAACTCAATTGAAAAAGTAAGCCTGAGAGAATTTATGTAAATTCCACTGATTTAATCCGCTGAATTCAAATAATTTCAACAAAATTCAACTCAAGTCAAAGTAAGTACAAACAATTCTTCAATTAATTGATGGTGAATCACAAGCGATGTGAGGCTTAGAAGAATTGAACAGAAACAAAGAATTATTGGAATTATATTGAATTCGTGCAAATTCAATTATATTCGAGTAAATTCAAAATGATTCTGTGAAGTGTAATCAATTTAAGGAATTTACAGAGATTGAAGGCATGTCACACTGAATTAAATTGAGTTCGAGGGAATTTAGATTGAATTTCACTGAATTTCAGTGGGAATTTGTTGAATTCGTATAAATTCAATTGTTGCTTTGCATTAAATAAATGTTTCTTCTATTGGAATAATCCAATAGAAGAATCGAATGGAACTACATTTTTTTTAAATCATGTAAATTCAATCAAATTCGAAGTTATTCAAGTAAACTCAAAATTATTTGGCAACATTACATAAAATTTAAGGGATTCAGCGAAATTGAAGACATATCAAATGAAATTCAATAAAATGCAATTAAATTTTAAATAAATTCAATGAAATCCAACTAAATTTGAAGTAATTTCAATGAAATACGACTAAATTTACGTAAATTTCATATAATTAAACTCAATTTTACGTAAATTCAACAGAATTCAACTAAATTTAGAGTGAAATGAAAAATTAAAATAATTTTAATTAAATCACTGAATTCAAGTTAATTCCATTACATTAAAATGAATTATACTGAATACATATAAAATCCACTGAGTATAAATGAAATGCACAGAATTTGGGGAAACTCAAAATCACTCTAAAGGAATTAAACTTCTATTCAACTGAATTTTACGTATGTAAGTCGTAAATTCAAAAAAATATAAATGAATTCACCTTTTTGAACTTAATTCAACGTCATCCATCTTATTTCGAGTCGAAATAAATAAAGTAAAAATTGTCAGGATGCCGGGAATTTGGATTGATTATAATTTCTCGAAATTCCAGAACAACCAAGCTCTTCTTTCTTGACACTGCATTCATATTTAATAACAAATAACACATTTTGTAAAAAGAAATATTTTTGAATGTTTCTATTGATAAAATATGTATATCAGAAATTTTCATCCCACTTTAAACATTTGTGTTGTCAAATTAAAAGTAATTAAATGAATATAAATATTATATTTATAATCAAAATAATTTTTAAAAAATCTATTCGGTATATCCGCAAAATATCCTACTCGTTTTTAAGAAAATTAGATTTTGTAAGAAGATGCTACATACTTCAACACTAACTGGCTATAATTGTAGATAAATATTTATTTGCCCTTTTGTGGAGGGATATTGACGTCTTTTTTCGTTAGAGTCAACATCACTGAAAAATATAAACTTTACAATTACCGGATTAGTTGCAAACTTCCTTAAGTCGCTTCATCTTTTTGAATATTAATGTGATTGAATCGAATCCCGCGATCTTTAAAAATCGGAGTTATCGACTTAAGGTTCTACATTTGTGACCAGATCCATTTCATAAGATCTCCGAAATCTTGTAAATCTGAATCTGGTTTTCGATTTTTAGGCTTTCATAGACCCGGGCAGAAACCCTTACAGTAAGGGGAAATAGGGCGAGGGGAAGTAGATAAAATAATATAAGTGTAGGTAGGGGAAATGAGGGAAAATACGTGGTGCAGAAGAAGGGCAAATTATAGGAGGGGAAGTATGGCGAACTGTTGGGAGGGCTATTGGGGTAGTTATGGTGAGTAGAGGTGAGGAAATGAGTGTTGGGGAAAAGGAAGTTTTAGGAGGGGGCGTATTATCTGGGAAAGTGAGGAGAGGACGAAGTAGATTAGTAGAAGAGGGAGAAGTTGAAGAAAGGAGGGGAAGCGATGGTTGAAGTGTGGGGAGCAAAAGTAGGAGGAGTAGGGGAGCGAAAGTAGGAGGAGTAGGGGAGAGAAAGTACGGGAGGGTGAGGCTTGAATAACTTAATTAACGTCTTAATAGGCTACGAAACTTATTTTTGTAGTCCGATTGAATACTATATATTTTAAACTAAAAATCTAACAAATCTCGATGCCTCAATTCTGAGTGGTTTTACTTTCCTTGACCTTGTCGAAAAGTTTCGAGATTTATGTCAAAAGCGTGTTAGCTCTGGAAGCAGACTTTAACGGACCTTCTGAATATCTCATTCGCATCTTAATCTGCGTTAAGCACGTAGGTGTAGCTCAAACTTGAGTATGGCTCGCGCCATTCTGCATATTTAAAGCTGCTGTGCGGAGAAACCACGTTTTCCGCAAACTTTCGCCAAACTTGTTTCCTACTAGGAAGTACAAGTATACTCCGCGTAAGAATCGAATCAAAAGCTTCTGGCTTTACCTCTCTCTATGCGAAAACGAAAATTTATGTTCTATCTCTCATATCTTGTAGCTAAACCAGCAATAATAATATCTCTCCTGTCTCGACAAAAATTCTTCCTTTTTCGATAGCGGGCTACTAATTGCAACGTAGAACAAGGAGACGAGCTGAGTCGAGGTAATTTGATGAAAATTCACTGTTCTAGAGATGAAAAATCATGAATGGAAAAATTTATTGAAAACATTTAGATTTTGAGTTCAAAAGAAAAATTGTTTCTAAATTCCAATTTTGTATATTTAACGATGTATATTTTTTCTCTGAATATTTTATTTCAATAAGTATATTAAACCCTTCTATTTTTATCAAATAAAACAAAAAAATTTTAATATCGGTGATACAGGGTAGAAGTCTAGTCTTCTAGAATTATAGATACTAAATCTTATTCAAAAACAGCGAATTCACCAAACTTTTGCAATTCATGAATACGCGGACCGTTCCGTTCACTAGGCCCGCTAGGCCATATTTTCATCCTTTTTCACATTTATTCACAATGTGACATATAATAGAACTCAACACTTTTTTAAACGTTTTATATATTTATGTTTATCGTGTATTTTTTTCTATTAATGTATTTAAAAATTATTAATTAAAAGCTGTATGACTAAATACACATAAATGTGTAAAAATATAAAAATAGTGTTGAGTTATACATGAAATTGTGAATAAATGTAAACGGCGGTCACTATGTGGTCACTTTACGATCACGCAATTCCGTAACCGTTTCTTTCACAAGATCCACTAGGATATAAGTTATAAATGTTTTAAATTCAATCAAATATCAAATAAATTTCATCCCTAAAACGATATTTTTCATCCAATTGAAACGACTAGAAAATAATGAGCAGGAATAAACCAAACTCAATGAAGAAACTGCATAATAATGATTAATAGAATTCTGATCGGGCTGTGCTTGTAATGGCTGACAGATGGTCCAATCATAGAAAATATGTATGATAATAAAAGAAATAAATTATATAGTTGAAATAAATAATAGCCTAACAATAACAAAAATACCTCACGGCCTTTGAGAACTGCAGGGACTCTAAGACGAACCCCTGAAAAATATCAATCTTCACTCTATTTATATTTAAAAATTAAGTAAAATGTGAATGAAAAAATAAAGCCTAAAAATCAGCGAAAGATTCCCTGGGAACTCAGAAGTCGTTCGGTTAACACGAGTTAAAAGCGCAAATTGATATATGATGTTAAATATGATGGATTTTAAATTATGGAAAATATTCACGGGGCAATATATTTTCAATGTAAATCACTCATATATGTATAAATCCCCGATAAAACAACGTATCTAATAGTTTTAACGACTCGTCCAGGCCGCAATATGGAAACGGAATTTGCCGGTGAAGCCGTCTGTATTTTTAATTACAAATATTGTGATAAAAAGTGGTATCATCATCGTATCATTTTCTCTTCAACTTCAGCTGCAAGACATTTTTTAATCTTTCCCGGGAAAAATCGTTTCCGCGAACCGTCGAACTGTGTAAGGAAGTAATTGTTTGGGTGTTGATTGTTAAATGTTAGATTAGCCAAGGATGATCCGAAATCCGATTTCAGTCAACGCTCACTTTACGTATTGTTATAATCGTTTTCAGGTTTTTCAACCACCTACTTAAAAAAATACTAGTTTTTTTCGAAAAATTCCTATTCTCATCAGTTGAATAGAACAGGGTGGCCGTTTTAATCCATGAAAAAAATGCCCGGTCTTTTCCATTTTCCAAAAAACTTGTCAAGGTTCAAATTTTAAAAAATCGAACTCATAGAGCTCAACATTTTTTCATTTGAAGTAATCAAAGCTGAAGTGAAAATTACAGCACTCAAAATGAAACTCTTGAATTTTAAGTTTTTATAATTAAAGCATAACAAAAATTTCATTTAAACTCTCAATCATTTCTACGTATAAATTTTGAATTAAAAGTCGTTAAAATGTTAATTTTTAAACTTTTATAAATTGAACACTTCAAAAGTTTCTAAATTTAAGAATCAATAAATTTTATATATGTTCAAAATTATATTATTTTAAGCAATTTTCAGTTAAATATAAGTTATAAGTTAACAATAAAAATTGTAACGTTCAAAGTCTAAATTAAGCGGATCGACTGAAAAATCGCGAAAAATAAAATTTCCGACATAAAATATCCGACACTTAATTTTTCGGTATAGGAAAACTTCCGAATGCTAGAATTTCCAAATAAAAAAAAATTAAAAATTGTTTTTATGACAAATAAATAATAAAATAACAAATACGTATATGAAATAAAAGTATTTCATTTGCTATTTTATTAGTTAACCATTTCTTAATTGTTTGGATCAAGAGTTTTCAAATTCAGTATTAACATAAACTGTCGACAGAAAGTAATTATTACTTTATAGTCAGCTAACTTCACTTCGTTAACTGCTGAGGAGAAAACAATGGTTTAAATGCATGGGATTTAATCCATTTCTGCCCTATTTTGTTCATATCTTTGTAAAAACTAATCTTTTCGATATAAATGTATTTGAAAAATAGTTTCTATTCTTCAATTACTATTTAATAAAATAATAAAATGACAATAATTATTATTTATTACGAAGATATAACATAAATAAAGTTTTGCCCTATGCATTTGGTCCACTGTTTTCCCCTTAGCACTCAAGGAAGTGAAGTTACCTGCTGGTTGAAGTGAAAATACCTAATATTATTATAATTTAAAATTTTCGACCCCTTCTCAAAATTTCCTAAAAATTCATCTGTTTTGATCGAAATTTCATCCTCTTCAGTGAAAAATGCAATTTTTTGTTGAACTACATTGTTAAAAATTCATTTTTGTTTGAAAATTCATCTGTTTTTGTAGAGATTTGATTTTTTGGGTTAAAATGCAACTAGTTAGTTTAAAGTGAATCTTTTTTGGTTGAGGATTTAACTATTTTGTTGAAAATTTTTCTCTTTTGGTAGAATTCAATTGTTCTTCTTTAAAATTAAAATATATTTTTTAGTTGAAATATCCACTATTATATTTATCATTGAGAATTTATCTTTTATGTTTGAAACGTTAACTACTTGGTTGAAAGTTGAACTATTTTCTTAAAAATTCATTTTTTTGCTTGAAGATTCATCATTTTTAACTATAATAAATTTGACTATTTTAACTATTCAATTTTTAACCTTAACATTTGTAAATTGTTCAATTTTTGATAGATTCAGAACCATCTTGTAAAGTCAAATATTGCTCAATTTTTAATACTAGAATTACAGTTCAATTTTTTAAATCATTCATTAATTTTTATTTATAGCTGATCTTCTTCTAAATTAACAAATGAACTTAACATAAAAATAATTGTAATCAAACTTATTTTCAATTATATTTATATAGTTATATATTTATTCTATTATTTTTATTTTTTATTTTTTTATTTATTATATAGTTATATATTTATATTATTAGTTTTATTATTATTATATCCTCGTTTTTTTCCCGGTCACAAAAAATTCCTGGTTTTGCCAGTTTCCTGGTCCAGCTGCCACCCTGATAGAACTGATACTAAATCATTTATCAATTACCTATACCACGAATAAAAGGCCATTTAATACTTACCTGATTCCTACCTTACGGACATTTATTTCCCAACAACTCACGTCAAAACGAATTGAGAAATGGAGTTGAAAATTTAAGCAATTGAAATTAAAGGCACTAAGTTTTTATAGTTATAAATTTCTGAAAATACAAAAAAAAGATCCATTATTTAACTATCCACATCTTCAACTCGATATCTCAATTCGTGTGAACGTAAGTTATTGCGAAAACAATGTCGGTAAAGTAGGAACGGGTAAATATCACATGGCCTTAATAGGTGACCCAATAAAGTCCAATCTTTGGCCTCAACTCCATTACCGAATTAAAGATAAAGAGTATCCTCACTGTATTTTCTTTAAATGATAGAGTATTTGCGTTCTTCTTTGAGAAATGAAAAAAATATCATATATATTTTTTGCTATTATTATTTCAACCACTTTAATATCGTACAAAATCTTCCTCGAAACACAATAAATAATGTCTTTTAGAGACATTTCGTGAACTCTTGAGTCCACGGATTCAATACGTATTACTGTACGATATATGGAGAGAGAGAAAGAGAGAATATATTAATGCCATGTTGTCAAGTGTCATTATATCAATATTAGTCATAGTATCCTCAAAATTGCCCGCAAGTTTAAAATGGCACGGAAAATAAAAATGGATTTAGTTTCCAAACACTTCATTGCCATTATCAGTATTGTCACTAAATAGGTACATTTATTGAAAGCAACAATAACCAATAAACTTCTCTCTTAAGGCCATGTAATAGGTGATACTTACCCGATTTCTACCTTACCGTCATTTTTTCGCAACAACTCACGTCCCTATGAATTGAGATATCGAGTTGAAAATTTGAGAAATTTAATGAAAGGCACTAAGAAACGTTTGTATGGTATAAAGTTTCTGGAAAAAAAACTCAATTCACGTGGGCGTGAGTTATTGCGAAAAAAAGGCGGTAAAATAAGAATCGGGTAAGTATTACAAGGCCTTAACTTACCAAGAATTGTTCATCTTGCTTTAAAGTACATCGTCTATCAAAGATGCAGATCTAGAAAAAAACGTCCATAAATACTGTGCCACTAAAACTTCAGCTGCAGAAGAAAATTGAAATAGATTAAATATAATTTAAGTAAAATTATAAAGTGGAAGCGATGTAATAAGTTGGATTAGAAACCTTGCGGATTCGTGAAATATGTACGTTTCTTTATGAAAAAATAGCAAATCTGTTTCAATTTTTCAGCAACATTTATTTATTCATGTGCGCTTGTCAGAGTTGTCACCCAACGCAACGAAATTATCGCTTATATGCTTCGACGTCTAATTGAAAATGCCTCCTTGGCGCGAGGTTATATCATATCAGCATTATAATATTATACATAGTAATTTTTATAAGTTTAAAGACTCGAAAGCTAACTCAATTAAACTATTTTAATGCTCTCACGATTGTTAAACAGCTCTCTTCAAAATTTTCTTAGTTTATGCCGAAGCCAAGCCTTGATTACATTAATCTTATAATTATTAAAGGTTTATTACTGTATAAAACGTGCGATTATGTAACTGTTTTATAAATAAATAGATGATTCATGTTTGTCAGTCTACTTAATTTATTTATAAGGTTTTATACACCGCAGGCATGATTCGCGCGTATTACGTGCCTGTTTTCAGGAACTTAAGTAGCGCTTTCTGGGTCAGTGATGGGAGCAGTACAATAATTACCTCATTATTGTACTGTACAATAATGGGCCATTATCTTACTGCTCCCACCACTATCCATTATTGTCCACGTATCATTGGAGCATTGAAGCAATACTTATCGTACATTATAAACCTACAAATAAAGGGAGAGGTACAGAGGGGGGTCGGGGGTGGGGTGAAGGGAAGGAGGGGGGGGGGATTTTTTAATTAAATTTTTTTTTTATTTAAGAATTTTGAAATTTTTGTAAATTTTCAAAGATTTTGAAAATTTGAAAATTTTTGAAAATTATGGAATTTTTCACAATTTTTGAAAATTATAGATATTTTCAAAAATATCCCAAATTTTAATATTTTTCCAAAATTTTCAGTTTGCAATACTCATCTCTGCCTCGCGCTTCGCGTTCGTCTACGGCTTGTATTTCAAACCCACACACGTTGTACAATGACCGACTTAAGTTCCTTGGCACACAATGTACTATTATCGTACTGTTAAAAAAACCTCAACACTTCAGGTATCTATGAAAAGGCCTTGGCGAGTGTTAAATTTGTAGTTACTTAAACAATAAAAAATAACAATAAAATAATAATATAAATATATACAAATATAATATAATATATGCTAATAAAAATAATAATAATAATGAATTAAAAAAAAATATTTTAAAAAGTAGTGAATTTGCCAAACTGTTAGAATTAAGGAATTAGATTGCATTATAAAAGCATTATAAAAGATTGCAGAATAAAATAATTTTAAAAAATGTTCAAACAAGCTTTTAATTAAATCCTATAGAAAAAGAGGTGGAACGAAATTATCGAAAATCTCGCACTCATTATTGTTGACTACCTGATTTATTTATTTTTCACTTATTTATTTTCACTATTTTCACTTCATAGTCAGCTAGCTTCACTTCGTTAACTGTTGAGGAGAAAACAATGGATCAAATGCATGGGATTCGCTCCATTTTTGCCCTATTTTTTTAATATCTTCGTAAAAATTAATTTTTTCTATATAAGTGCATTTGAAAAATAGTTTCTATTTTTTTAAAACTATTTAATGAAATAATAAAATGTTAATAATTATTATTCATTACGAAGATATTACAAAAATAAAGTTTTGTTCCATGCATTTGATCCACTGTTTTCCCCTCAGCACTCAACGAAGTGAAATTAGCTGATGGTTGAAGTGACTATGAATTTAGTGGCTGTTTTCAGTTTGTTCTTTTAAATTTTCTGGAATTTTGTGAATCGTAATTTCCAAATGAGGAATTTTAATTCTAAAAATTTGTTTCTAAAAAAATCAAGTTTTATGTGATTCTTTAATAATAATAAAGGCTGTTCTGAACTTTTTGACTAAATATTTTAAAAATGACAAAAGGATTCTATTCATAATATTTGATCAAAGGAAAAAATTTTTCTTGTAAATGTTTTTAATATTCGGAAATTATTCTATTCTTAACATTTTGTTACCTCAATATATAATTTATAAACCTTTTAAAACTTTTACATAGATGAGAAAAACTAAATTATGAGCACAGGTGAAAAAAAGCTTTTACTGAATTAGGTTTTATTTTAAAATATTAATGTTTTCAGCCTTGAAGATATCAAAATCTGTCGCAAATGAATCTGGAAGATTTTAAGGCAATGTTTTTAATTTTTTCAGGATTTAAAACAATTTTAGGAAAACTAAATCATTTCAAGAGATATTTCAAAGTTTTCGAAGTTCTGAAAATATTTAAAAACAATTTATAATTTGAAAAGATCTTAAACAACTTGAAATAAAATGTACATTTTTGAAGATTCTGAAATATGAAGCATTTTTAGGAAAAGACTGTATTCGATTTTGAAGCAAAATATATAAACTTTGCAAGATTATAAAATTATAGAAACAATTCGAATAAGTTTCAGAGATATTTAGAACTTTTGAAAAGATAGTTTTAAGAAAACAAAAAAAATCTTAAGAATTCTGGGGAAATTCTTAATACTTTTTTATTTTACAAAAGTTACTTTAAAAGAATATTTAAAAAGATATCAATATATTCCCAAAGATTTCAAAAATTGTGAAAAAAGAATCTTGAAGATTTTAAGAAATTTTTTTTAATCTTGCAGAATTTTTTTCAAAATTTTAGAAAAAAATTCAAATCATTTTAAACGATGGAATTTAAAAAACAAATTTGAAATTTGATAACATTTCAGAAAACTTAGAACAAAAATGCACATTCCTGAAGATTTCGAAATAAAATTTTGAAATTTGTTAACGATTTTGAAAGGTTTTATAATAATGAAAACATTTTCTTAAGATTCCTGGGAATATTTAAAGTTATTCTTTATAATGATAATTTTATTTCAAGAGTTTTGAAGAGATTAAAAATATTTTAAATCTTTAAAATATTTTTGAAAATTTATAGAATATTTTTAATTTTTTTTCAAGCGACAGAAAGTCCTAAATATTTTTTGAACTGACACAAAGTTTTCCTAAATTTTGGTGCAAAGCTGTAAAAACATTTAATATAAATTTTCTAGATACTTTTTCGACTTATCTGAAATCTTCAAAAATCTGTTTGAATTTTCTAGAAATACTCAGGAAAATTATATTTATATAGCTTTAAACCAAATAAACGAAGAAACTTACAAAAGTAAATAGTTATTCAAAATTTGTATTTTGTATTCCACATTATTTTTCCCTTCAAACTATAACTTTGCTTAAATTGTTTGTCTTTTTTGACTGATAAATCTTTTTTTGTTGAAAATTTGTCTTTTTTTGAAAATGCTATAACTATAACTGTCAGAGTTATAGCATTTTCAAAAAAAGACGTAAGGATAAATTGTTGAGATTTTTGAGTACTACGAATTGCCGTACATAGAATTTCGAAATTTGAAAAAAAATGATTTCAAAATTTTGAAAATGCTCTAACTTTTTGAATTTTTATCAAAAATAGCTGGCTCACGAACTTGTCCTTTTCTTTTAGGGCTTAAAAAAATGGACCAAAGCTCAATCCAAGCTGATATGTTTTTCGAAAGTTATCGTGCCTACAGACAGACTACAGACTACAGACAGACTACAGACACCTCGGTAAAAATCGTTTGTTCTAGCTCAGGGTGCCTCAAAACGTGGAGATTTGATGAAAACCGACTAAGACCAATTTTACATAAAACCAATACCTTCTCATCAGGATGAGAATGTAAAAAATAGTTATTCGCAAATTTTTTGTGTATTAAAAATTATTTTCCCCTAAAATTGAAAAAGTTCATACGCGCCTAGCGTGCGATTGATGACGCCAGTCGATCTCAGAAAAGTGGCGTAACTAAATATCTCAAAAATCTCGCAATCGTTTTTTTCACCGAAAATGAGCATTTTTAAATAAAAAACATTAAGATTCGCAATTCTCAACAATTTTAGGTTAACTTTGAGAAATTATTTTTGGTTACACTAGCGTTTTTTACATCGAAAATTGTTATTTGCAAACAAAAATCATTAAATTTGAAAAAGATTTAGAATCTTTTACATTTTTTGCATTATAACAAACAAACTTTGTTTATATGACTTTTTACACCAGAGGACGGCATTTGTAGTAATAAAATCATTATATTTAAAAAAAAGTTAACAACTTTTTGTAGAATTTAGATTAAGCTACCGGTTTTCAATTTATATTACAAAGAAGATTAACAATTTTTCAACAATGTAAGGTTATATTAACTTTTTCCCATGAAATCGGTTATTTAGAACAAACATCATTAAATTTCAAAGAATATTTACAATTCTTAACAATTTTCTGTTATGTTTTGTTAGTTTTTTTTCATTATTATTTACACTGCAGTCGAAAATATTGTCGATACGATCAGCGAAAGTACTATTAAAAATCACTGCTGACATTGAAACGCGATTACTCATTCAAAAATTGAGCGAGAAACATTTTTAAAAACATTGGAAAGCTTATTAAATTATGCGTCCATTGAGCCCTAATAGCGATATTTTTGACCTTTTGGAGAGAATATAATACTTGAGAAGTTTAAAAAAATTCAAAAATTTCTTGAATTTTGTACATCGACTTCAACTTGTCGCATGACCTAGGAAAGTTGTAGCAAAAATCTCCAATTAATACCACTTATTTTTTGAAGTCTTATCTTTTATTTAAGCCAATAAAACATAACAAATCTTCCCGGGTTCTCGAGATACGACTAAAAATGTTAAAGCCTCAAATGTCAAGTTTCAGTCGGCAATTACTGCTGTCGAGGGCGAGAGCGGTGGTCGCCGAGAATTTCTCAGATTTTGTTTCTTAACTTCTACTCGTGCTCTGACTTAGAATACTTAAGGGAAATTAAAGATAAGTCTTCGAAGACTAATCGTTATGAATTTGAGATTTTTGCTACAACATTCCTGGATCATGCTACAAGTTGTATCAAGGTACAAAATTTAAGCAATTCTTGATCAGAAGTACTCTCGTCAGGGCTCAATTGACGCGCAATTTGATCATCTTTCTAACAGGGTTTTAAAAAAGTTTATCGCTCCATTTTTGAACAAGTAAACACGTTTCAAAGTCAGCAGTGATTTTTAATAGTACTTTCACTGATCGTACCGACCATTTTCGGACGGTACTGTATAACAAAAAATTATTATATTTCGAAGAATATTACATTTTTTTAAACAAATTCAAGTTATCTTGGTTTGTTTCACCCGAAGTTGGTATTAAAAAAAAAATTATTAGATTTAAATCCAATGATTTTTTTTAATAACAGAATTTAAAATCTTCAACAATTTCGGATACTGTTAGTGTTTTTCGTCGGAAATAGACATTTCTATTTAAAAATAATCATAAGACTTCAAAGAAGATTCATATTTTTTTAACAATTTTAAGTTACGTTGGCGTTTGACATTAAAAATTGTTATTTTTAAACAAAAGTCATCATAATTTGAACAAGATTTAGAATCTTTGAACAATTTAGGTTTATGTTAGTGTTTTTCGTCGGACATTGGTAGTTTTATTTTTCCTAAATCAGATTTTAAAGAAGGTACACAACTTTTCATCAATTTTAGGCTATGTTGGCGTTTTCCACCAGAAATAGGTAACTTAATAAGAAAAAAAACATTTCAAAAGATGATAAAATTTTGTGTACAAATGTAGGTTAAGCCAGCGGTTTTCAATATAAATTTCAAAGGTTTACAATTTTCGAACAATTTAAGATTATGTTAACATTTTTCACATTAAATCGATTATTTTATACAACAATCATTAGATTTTAAAGACGATTCATAATTTTTTTACAATTTTAAGTTGCAATAGCGTTTTTAATCTAAAATTGGTATTTTTAAACAAAAAACATAATTTGAACAAGATCTAGAATCTTTTAGCAATTTTGGATTATGTTAGTGTTTTTCGTTAGCAAAAATTGAATTTTTATTAATGAAGTTTAAAATTTAACCTCTAAAAATTAAACTGTTGAAAAATGATGAAAATTCCCTTTTAAACTGTTGAAAACACAAGAAAGACGCGAATTTTCTATTAAAAACAAGTAATAAAAATATGTAATATTTATATAATTTTACATGAGAATTCAATAAATAAAAATTTCAATCTAAAAAAAATTAAGTCGATTTTTTCTAAAATAATATAATAATAATAAACCAATTTTCGGTTGCGTTATGTCAGTGTTTTTCATCTAAAAGTGGTATTTTTTAACAAAAATGCAACTGCTTGATTTTCTACTTATTGCACCAAAATATATTATATTGATTCTGAAATTAACATGTCAATTTTTATGAATTATCAAAAATCTTGTCCGCATATCTTTTCTATTACTTTAAATGATAAATACAATGAAGTAACAAAAATTTTGTTTCAATATTAATTTTATATTTCAATTTAAAAATTCCATGAAACAAAGAAATAATAGCTCGCGTGTATGTTATCTAGTATACTAAGAAGAAACAAAATAATTCCCTCTGAAAATAGGTCTTGCAATAATAATAAAAATATAATGTGACTTAAAATAAAAGCGTGGGGCGTAAATATTGAAATGGCTTTCTCATATAGAGGGAATCAATTAGCTTCTTTCTAGTATATTTTAATATTTAGAATAATACCGGAAAATCTTGATTGGTTTTAAATAAAAATTCAACCCTTAAAAACTTTGTGACTTTGCCACCTATATTGTAATCATATTTTATATAATGGAATCGCGAGCTGAGTTTCTTCTGTACAGTTTATAAATTATTTCCATTCAAATATTCAATTCACAATTACTGTTCATGTATCTCGTAACTACAGACCATAAAACCTAGAAAATTTGTTGAAATTGCCCAGATATAAAATATATTGTAAAAAACAGACCTGATCGTTAACTCTTAGAGATACAAAAGACCTTATAAGTACAAATTGAATTAGACGACCTGCGACACTACGAAGTTGAACACTCACTGAATTTTTCTTCAAGTTGATCACTAATGAATTTCCAGTACCTTCTTCTGATTTTATCATATTCCTCTGCCAAATCATTACAAAGCTGAAAAAAGCAAAGAGATTTAGATTATACAAGAATCGGATTCACTTCAGAGATAGAAAATAGTGTCAATTGTGGCATAAATGTATACAAATAGTAGCAAAATAGTGCCATGAAATTTTTGAAATAATCAACTTATTATATATTCAATCACACAAGCCTTGGATCAGCTTACTTGGACTTGGACCGATTCAAAAACAAATTCTAAGCTTAATGCTGACAGTTCCAACCCAGAAAAAGTTGATACTTTGAGAGGAAAAAAAATTACATTAAAGAAGAATAATCGCTTAAAATTAAACTAAATGAACTCTAATTTGAAGTATTTGCAAAGATAAAGAAAATATCTGAAAATTAATTCCTACATCAGTAATTCCAAGAAAATTAATCTCCAAACGTCACAAGAATCTCTACATAATTTGAGTTATTTAAAAATAAATTAACTTCCAATTTCATGGACACCATTAGGGTCCGTTCAAAAACTACTTCACGCTATTTTAAACACCCCTTCCTCTCTCCTTCAAGATAATTTTTTTCTGTGATTTCATTTGATAAAGACCTAAAATAAAACACAAGACATACAAAAATATTATTTTAACAGACTTCACAGCTCAAAATTCTCTCAGAAATGGGGAAATAGAGAAATTTTTAAGAAAAATTGGGGATGATTCCCCAATTCTTTTAAATAAAATTAATTTATAGTTAACATATAAAAAAAATCATTTTTACAAGAAAGTACAACGTAACTACAACTGTCATTTGTTGTTAAAACATGTACTTTGTGGAAAAATTTACAAAATTTAACAAAAGAATACAGTTAAATAAAAATGGCTAAATTTGTCTTGTATTTTCACGTAAAAAAGTAAAAACATTAATAATAAAGTATAAGTTTCTACAATTCAAAAATTAGTATAACTTTTTATTATTTTTTTTACTTCGTTGTAAAACTCGATGTTGTATATTACTCTTTTACCAAGAACTTTTACCTATTATAATAAATCACATTGAATTGTAGTTCCAAATTCTATTGAAATATTGTTATAAATAAAATACTGAAAACTAAACAATTTTAAACTGAATTATTTGAAATACAAAGCCTTAAATCGTTAATATTTTAGAGTATTAAATTCAAACTTTAAACTTTACAATTTTATTTGTTCTATTTAAAAATTTTTTAATATGTAAGTGAAATTATTGAATTTGTATGCATAAATAAATAACAATTAAACCATTATCAATTTGTAACAAATTTGAGTGAGTTTGAAAGATATTTACAAGTTTTGAGAAGATCCAAACTTTATTTAAAACTGGAAGAGATTTCGAAAAATAAAAAAATAAATTTAGATTTTGTAAGATTTCGAAATAAAATTTTGAAACTTGTTAAGGATCTTTAAAGATTTTATAAAAATAAGAAGACTTTCTCAAGTCTGCTGGGAAAATTAAAAATGATTTTTTAGTTTGAAAAATTAATTTTAAGAGGATATTTAAAGATTAAAAAAAATTTAGATTAGTAAATGACAATTAAACAATTATTAATATGAAAATTATTCGAGCAAGTTTCAAATATATTTAGAAGTTTTGTAAAAATTCCAAAATAATTTAAAACGTGGAAAGATTTCAAAACATCTGAAAGCCAACGTAGATTTTTTGAAGACTTCGAACAAAAACTGTATGAGCTTTTTAGGCATTTTGAAAGGTTTTAAATAAATAACAAATTTCTATCAAATTTTCTAGAAAAACTAAGAATAATTTGTTTGGAAAATTAATTTAACAAGAATATTTATCAAGATTTCCAAAATTTTCAAAGAAGTATTTGGATGATTTTAAGGTAATTTTATTGCATTTGCAGGATATTCTAAAAATTGCAGGAAAAATTCGAAATCCAAGAGAATAAAATTATTATTAGATACCTGGAAAATTTTTTAATGATTTTTTTAGAACAAATTAAAAAAAATTATTCAAAAAGATTTCGAAACAAATTTTAATATATAAATTAATGTTTCTAGCTTAAAACTGCTTGAAATAATATCATTTTGAAAATTTTTTATTCATTCTCCAATTCATAGCATTGAAAATGATAGCGCGGACTTCTATTTTTTTTTAATCTTTTAGCTGTATAACGTATGAAAGTTAAAATTTTGCAGTTTAACGGCTTTTAATTTAAAATTTTTCAATTGAAAAGTGTTAAAAGCTTACATTTTATACGCGTAAATTATTCAGCGTTTGAATTAAACCAAATTTAAGCTTTAATTTTAAATTTAAAAATTCAAAACTTTGAGTGTTTCAATTTGCGGTTGGGTTTTTATAACTTCACGTGAAAAAATTTTATCTTCAAGATTTCCAATCTTTTAATTTCAATGACCGTCATTAATTCTTTCTCAGTTGTTCTTTTTCGACCTAGGATGAGAAATATTGAGAACATTGCAATCACATAATTTTAAATGACATATACTGTGTCAAATCGATCGCTATATATTTGAAAAAAAACTTCAAATATAAGGTTTTTTGTTGTTTAATAACGATTATTCATTATTGTCTTTCAATATTATACCATTCATTTAAACTTTAAAAATGGATTTTTTTTTCAATAACGAATATTCTAAACATTTGTCATCCTAGGCCGAAAAATAACTTTTTGGCTGCAAAACCTGCAAATTCCTGTAGTTGTAAATTCTTGCAGGAAATTAAAACTATAATAAAATACAACAATTTACAAAAACCAATACAAAAAAAGTACAAAATTCGTCCCAATAATAGCAAGAAGTTGTAATTTGCTGTAAGTTTCGTTGTAATTAATTGTATTTATTTGTATATTCCTGTAAAAATACTTGTAGTTTTTTGTACTTATTTGTACAAATTTCTCCACTAGAGAAATATTTTAATCTTCTGCCAATAGGGTCATCCACAAAAATTTTGTTTGCCTTATAGTTGAGTTTTTTTTATAAAATTTGACTCCCAAAGAATTAAAATGTGAAATTAAAACTTAATTTCGTTTGTTTAATAATTTATAATAATTTATTAAAAAGTGATAAAATATCCACCGTCAATGTCGATTTATAAAAAAAAGCATGTGGCGCCCTCACGGCTTGAAGCACGTGGTGTGACGTCACCAACCGCCAAAACCGAAGAAAATACATGGTCAGTTTGATAAAAACAATCGAAATAATTAATTATCAACGTTTTTTGGCAAAAAGAGTTTATTTTCATGAAGTATCAATATGCCTAGATACGTTAAAGCCAGTTTGGATAATTTGCCAAAAGTGAGTACACTTATGACTAGCGATTTCTTCGCGAAGTGCTTTTCAATGTTGCTGTCACTCGAGGAGTGAAAGCGAAAAAGTAAGTAAATGGCATAAATGACGATACCTTTTTGGAATACTTATTTTTATTCATTTAATTTATTAGTTTAGAATGATAATTGCTTCAGGCGAATCGTAACATACAATCATATATGCAATATTGAATTCAGAAAACCTAACCTCACTTTTTTATAGTTGCTTTTATAAATACTTTCACGAATACTTTTTTAAAATTGTTATAAAATTCATAATTATAAGATTTATAATTACTTTTATAAATATATTTTATTTTATAATACTTGTTGCGTGAATAAACTATTTGATTTCGCGAGGTTATAGCTCACATACATCCCGGCACCCCAAATATACATAACACCGTTGAACATCAGTCAATTACGAACTTTGTGTTATCAAAAAAGCATATTTTAAATATATTTTTCTATTCGAAATAAAAAAATGTACTTGTAGCGTTGAAATGATCTTCGCAACATATACTGTT
>CAKNXH010000752.1:243674-255500 GCA_932178445.1 Andricus quercusramuli | reverse complement strand
AACATATACTGTTGGCGTTAAAGATGCGGTAAGGCACATGTCACGACGAACAAATTTGTAACATTTTTTTCATTCCTCACCTTTGTGTATAGATATAAATAATTTTCCTGGATTTTTGACAGACGTTTTCTTGCATTGAGGCACAAAACACCAATGGTAGCGCTGATTTTTTGCATTTTTATGGAAAAAACGTGAATCGCCCGGCTTATTTACAAGTGTTTGGCGGCTAGCTACGTCACACAAGATGGCGGAATGGGCGCGAAAGAAATAGGAATTTTAAATGTGTACAAATTTTTCTTTTTCAAATATAAATTCCAAAAAAAGTTTTTTTCACACTATACTGGTATTATTAGTGATTTCAGAGCATATACTTTAATATGCGAAAATAAAAAAAAAATTAGTGGATGACACCATTTGTGAAATTTGTAAACTAAAAAGACGAATATGCTACAAAACAGTTGAATTTTCAACCCGAAGTGAATTTTCTAACACAAAGTTAATTTTCAACCGAACAGTTGAATTTTCTACGAAAATAATAGAATTTTTACCACGAAAAGACTAATTTTCAATAAAACAGTTGAATTTTTAAGTCAAAAAGACGAATTTTCTTTGTAGTTAAAAAAATTAGTTTTCAGCCAATAAAATGAACATTCCAACAACAGGGTTTCAACCCAATAGTTGATTTTCTAGGAAAATAATTTTCCAACACTAAAAAGACAAATTCTCAACAAAACAGTTAAATTGTCAACCTGAAAAGACGAATTATCCACAAAAAGTTAATTTTCGAACAAATACTTGAATTTTCAACCAAAAATTTTAATGGTTAATATTTCAACCAAAAAAGACGAATATTCAACAAAATAGTTGAATCCTAAACCAAATCAGATTATTCATTTTTAACTAAATAGTTGCATTTTTAACACAAAAAAGACGAATTTTCAACTAAGTAGTTGAATTTTCAATCAAGAAGATTAATTTTCCACACAAAAAAACGAATTTACATCAAAATACATAAATGTTCAACCAAATTGTTGAATTTTAAACTAAAAAAGACAAACTTTGAACCAATAATTGAATAGTTAGATTATCAGTTAAAAATTAATTTTCAACAAAAAAATGGGATTTTCATCAAAATTGTTCGAAACCTCTCAATTTGAAAGAATTAACTTTCAACGAAAAATAGTTGGATTTTCTTATTGGGTTTTATTACGTCAGTTCGCATTTAAGCGAAAAAGCGAGAAAAGGGGGAAGCATCTTCAAAACAGGGGAAAAAAGCGGAATCCTTAAAAAGAGGGGGTGAAGAAGGGAATAGGGGAAAGGGTGTGAAGTCCGTATTTAGATGTTATACTTGTAAAATAAAATGACTAATTTTCATTTTTTCAAGCATTTCAAACAATGGTTATTCACATTTATACTTTCTACGTGTAAATTCACATTCTGCATACCCCCCCCCCCCCCATTCGTCTTAAATCGTCACAAAACATCCCCCCAGTGTGACGTAGTTTTTGAAGGGCCCTTTCTATATAATTCTATGCTCTATTAATTTTAAATATCGTGAGGCTCTTACCTTGCGAGCTTGGTCATAGCAAAATAGTGAATCGGGAGATTCGTCCTTTTTGTGCCTCTCTTGACAAATGTCTATTATGCAAGCTAGTAAATGATTTGTTCTAAAACCTTCTGCGTAAAGCTCTTCACACACCTTCATAACTTTCTCATTGTAGCCTAATCCCTTAGGATCATTCATTAATATTCTGAAATCATAGAATTAAAGAATAAATTATATATTCACAAAGCAATAAATAATAATATTACAAAATATGATGTACCCTCTCAAATAATTCCAAGGACTTTCGTTTCCTTTGACTAATAATATTTTACTAATAGCAAACTCAACTTCACGTTCAATAATCTCTGGTTCAAACTTTGTCGTATTGTCTAACACAAAATAACGTTGATTCCACGCTGAATTATTTCTCACGTCTTCTATTAATAACTGTTCAACATATTCTAGTTCTTTATCATACAAACTGTAAAAAAAAGTGACCACATTAGAAAAATCTCAAATTTTCAGATAGAAATAAATTGCAATCTAAATTTGCAGCTGCTGCAGATAGAATTATAAAAGTTTAAGTCAAATAAATATTTTTTACACGTACTTGAAAGTTTTTATAACCCACTGACGATGTTGCCAGGCATGATAGTTCTTGGCATCTTTCTCCAAAATTAACTTAGTAAAATCTAATTCATGACTGGGATCTTTTAGCCACTCCACTATCACTTGTCTGTGATGCCAAACTTGATAGTTTTTAGAATTATGTTTGATCATAAAATCAATATACTTCAATTCCTCTCGGAGATCACTACCCAGGATTTGAAGAATTTCTCTTCTGTAGGTCCATACTGTGTAATTTGCAGGATTTAACCAAATACAGTCGACGGTTAACTCCAGAGCTCGTTCTGACTTTTCTCCAGAAATTAAAATTGCTCGAAAGTAATCGTAGACATCCTTAACTGTTGAGATAAAAAAGATAGGGGTATCAATTATTTACAGGATGAATGAACTCAAATCCTGAAAAAAATCCCGGACAATTCCAGGGCTTTTCCAGGTATATATTTGTTGTTATATCATTGATTAGTTATTTATAAGCAAAGATTCTATGTTATATATTTTTGTCTACTGGTCCTATAACAGTGTTCTAAAGAGTAAAAGTGCGCGGAGAAATTTTCACGAGCATGAGAATATGCTCGAACTTTATGTGCTTTGAGAATGTAATGAGCGTTTATGAGCATTTTGAATTTGGACTTACAAAATAATATATTCTATTTTTAATACCTTTCAAAGCAAAAATGTCATAATTACATTATTTAAATTTCGCGAGAAAATATTACGCATTTCGCCTAAAATTAGAAACAAATATATGTTTAATTTACAGCAGAGTGTGTTTATAAAAATAGATGTATTAATTATAATATATATTTGTTTAAACAGTAAATCCTTCAAATTCTCTTAAATGTTCCAAAAATGCTCTGTTCGAACTTGCTGAGCATATTTTCTAGAGCAATTGCTCAACATAAATTATTAGGCATTTAAGAACTCTGGCCGTAATCAATATTTTTAAAATATTTATTTTATTCTTAAGTTGTGAAAAAATGCCGTTGTAGCTTTCAGCAGAGCTAGTAAGGATAAGGATTCAGGGCATATTCAACATAATATATTTTGAATAAAAGATATTTTGCTGAGATTGCTTTTACAAATAACAAAAGCATTGTTACATAATTTTATATTACGAAAAATAATCTTAAGTTGTAAAATAATGCCTCTATAGCTTCCAGTGGAGCTAGTTAGGATAAGGACACGTAATTTCTTAATGGTCCAAGGTTTTAGAAATGTTATTATTAAATAATTTGGGTAGCTTTTACAAAGGTTTGCAGCATATTCTTAAATACATTTAATTATCACTGTGGAATATTAAAATGAATTAATAATACTGAACACATAATTAATAAATTCTTAAATTTATTCCTAAAGACGATGAATATGAATAATAATTTAAACAAATTTTTATTTTATTTTCATGCTTAAAATTCAGGGCATATTTAACATAATATATTTTCAGTAAAATATATTTTGCTGAGATTGCTTTTACAAATAACAAAAGTATTGTTACGTAATTTTATATTAGAAAAAAATTATGAGTACGTTCGAAAAAAATTCCATGAGACTTTAAAAACAATTAATTTGTGTATAAAAATTCACTGACAGTTTGAGGTTGTTCATGTGAGTTGATACCTTAAATTCAACATAAATAGATTCAATGAGTTTAGTAACTAATTCGGCGAAATATACTAAGATCTCGAAGAAATAGAATAAAATTGCATTGCAAAAGTGAGGTTATGTACAAATGAGTGTCTCCGTTTCTCGATGTTCTCGATCTCGTTTCCCTCGAAAAGCATTACTCGTCAATAATAAAGTGTTATAGGAAAAGAGAAAGAACCTATTCTTTTGAAAATAAAAGAATATTTACTCACATTTTTCGGAGTATGCAATTGCAACAATCGGATGAGGACCGTCATCCTGAGGCACTGGAACAACATCTTTCCATTCCTTTCTGTCTCTATAAAAAATCCATTTAGGACGTTTGAAGTGTTCCTCGAGTGTTGTCTCGTCATCAGAACTATCTGACATTTTTCTTTTTATGAGTCGCGAAAACGACTTCAAAAATATACAAAACGATAAACCTTACTTTCCTATACGGTTTACTCGGTGTCGTTTACATACCGCATCGCATGATTCACGCATAGACTGGCATACACAAACAACAAATCGATACGCATGCGCAGAAACATTTTCCCTAGTTAATTAGATATTTTCACGATTTTCACTTCAACCATCAGCTAACTTCACTTCGTTGAGTTTTTACGAAGATATTAACAAAATAGGGCAAAAATGAAGCGAATCCCATGCACTTGATCCATTGTTTCCCCCCTCAGTAGTTAATGAAGTGAAGTTAGTTAATTAGATATTTTCACTTTAACCACCAGCTAACTTCACTTCGTTGAGTGCTGATGAGGGGAAAACAGTGGATCAAATGCATGAACAAAAGTTTATTTTTGTATAGTATCTTCGTAACGAATAATAATTATTTACATTTTATTATTTCATGGAATAGTTCTTAAAAAATAGAAACTATTTTTTGAACTGTTTTCCCCCGCAGCAGTTAACGAAGTGAAGTTAGCTGACTATGAAGTGCGAAAATACCTAATTATTAGGTATTTGCACTTCAACCACCAGTTGAGTGCTGAGGGGGAAACAATGGATGAAATACATAGGATTCACTCCCATTTTTGCCCTATTTTGTTAATATCTTCGTGAATAGGGTGACCACGTTTCAATTGGAGGGGGGGGGGGGGCGGTCAGCATCCCTGGCGGACCGGCCGAACGCAAACATTACGCTACAGCGTAATGGTAAAGTAATGGTAAAGTAATATGGCATTATAATTAATAAAAGAAACAAAATTAATATGTAAACTGTTGCAATTATAATAAAACGTTGGAATTTACGTTTAATGGTCATGCCGTAATTGCAACAAGTTGCTTTTGCAGCGTTAAAAAATAAAAAAACAAAGTGACCCTCATTGAAGTCGGGCCCCTGCATATTGGGAACCCGCTAACGCGGCTTCAAGTGGGTTGCCAGTCTGCAGGGGCCCAACTTGAATGACAGCCACTTTGTTTTTTTTATTTTTTGACGCTGAGAAAGCAACTTGTTGCAATTACGGCATGACCATTTAACGTAAATTTGAACGTTTTATTATAATTGCAACAGTTTACATATTAATTTTGTTTCTTTCCCTGGCGGACCGGCCGAACGCAAACATTACGCTACAGCGTAACGGTAAAGTAATGGTAAAGTAATGGTAAAGTAATATGGCATTATAATTAATAAAAGAAACAAAATTAATATTTAAACTGTTGCAATTATAATAAAACGTTGAAATTTACGTTAAATGGCCATGCCGTAATTGCAACAACCCAGATAACAAAATGCTTGCAAAATGATGGCGTAATCGCACGCATATATTCGGATCGATCCGCACATATGCGTGCGAATACGCACGCATATGTGTCATCAATTGAGGTTCATATCGCACGCATGTTATGATTATCATAACGTACGTTATGATAATCATGCGTGCGTGCGATATCGCATGCACATTGTGATTTTTCATTAGAAATAATAAAATCATGAATAATAATAAATAATGATAAGAGGATAATAAAATATTCATATAAATATAAAATTATTTATATTTATATAAATATTTTATTATTAAGTAAGAAAAGAAGAATAAATAAATTTTTTTTAATTTTTAATCAGAGAACTAATAACAAAAAGTGATTGCATTTTCGAAAAGTTGGTCGATCATTCTTTAAACAAGATTCTTCAATAAATGCAGTATTTATAAAAAAATTTTTTTGTAAAATATGTTTTGGAAAGTTTGAACCAAGTCAAGTCGACTTTTTTCCGCTTACACTATTTTTTTGTAGAATTTATCGTTCTCAAATTATTATAGTGCTATGAACAATTATATTTGCATTAAAATTGACATATTTGCAAAGAGATATCTCAGCACTTATCTGACTTAAAATATTCGAAAAAAGGCAAATTGATTTTCAAGACACGTACTGAAAAAGAAAAAAAAATCCGATCGAAATAAAACTTTTGTTCATGAACAAGTTTAAACCCCGGTATTTTTAACAACAATATATAAATATTGCACGAATAGTTGTTAAAAACCTTTTTCTTAAATTTGTATATTAACAACTTTTATTTCGATCGAATTTTTTTTTCTTTCTGGGTATGTGTTTTGAAAATCAATTTGCCTTTTTTCAATTTTTTTACTGATATATTTATCTGCAAATATATAAGTTTTAGTGCAAACAGAATTATTTATAACGCTAAAACTTGAGAATGGTTGATTGTACAAAATAAGTGTAAACGGAAAAAAGTCTTGCCTTGGTACAAGCTTTCCAAAACGTATTTGTAAGTTTTTTTTTCTTAATAAATGCTGTATTTGTTTTAAAAAACTTATTCAAACAATGAACGACCAACAAACATAGAATGCTAATTAAAAGGCGAACTCCTTTCTTGTAATGCAGCTTAGATTGTCAACATGTCAGCTGGTGTTGTGCACGGGTGGGGAAACGTTCAACTTCGTTGGTCAAACAGCCTCCGATCTGCCACCATTTGACTACCTATTCATTTTGTTGAGCGCGCGCTACATTCAAATTCGTAAACGCACTTAGTAATATATCCTTATCACAAAAGATGATAATTCTAATAATATACAAATCTTCTTTATACTTATGTATGTATTACGTAATATAATATTATGATATAATAATTACTCATTATTATATAATAATAGAAGTTCAGATTCCATTTAATTAAAACTTTTGAGCTTTCATGTGCCCATATGAAAGTTCTCAAAAAGGGTCTTGGAGCCTATTAATAGGTTCATTAAGAATTATTAAAATATTGAAAAAACTATTTTCTGAATTGAAACAAAATTTTTTAAAGAAACAGTTATTTGTGAAACAAGTGCGTATTAAACGCTATTTTTTGCAACCCCCGTCCGAAAAAGTTGTTAGGAGGTGGTAACGAAAAATACTAATTTTATATTGCATATAGTGGAACAAAGACATTTTTTTGGAAAAAAAATATAAAAAAATTTGTTGAAAAAAATTTTCTTTTAAATTTTTTTGAAGAAAAATGTTCTGAAAAAAAAATTTTGTGCAAAAAAATGTTTGAAAAAAAATTTTGTGAAAATAAATTTTTGAACAGCATGATAATCACACCATGCGGGTGATGTGAGACGCACGATTGTTATCTGGGAAGTTGCTTTTGCAGCGTTAAAAAATAAAAAAACATAGTGATTGTCATTGCAGTCGGGCCCCTGCATATTGGCAACCCGTTAACGGGGCTCAAGTGGGTTGCCAGTCTGCAGGGGCCTGACTTGAATGACAGCCACTTTGTTTTTTTATTTTTTAACGATGAGAAAGCAAGTTGTTGCAATGACGGCATGACCATTTAACGTAAATTTTAACGCTTTATTATAATTGCAACAGTTTACATATTAATTTTGTTTCTTTTATCAATTATAATGCCATATTACTTTACCATTACTTTAACATTACTTTACCGTTACGCTGTAGCGTAATGTTTGCGTTCGGCCGGTCCGCCAGGGTTTAGTAATTATAATGCCATTATATTACTTTACCATTTACGCTGTAGCGTAATGTTGCGTTCGGCCGGTCCGCCAGGGCAATAATGTCACGGGGGGAGAGTGGGGTCGAAATTTAGCAAAAATCCGATCACGTGATCCGGTGCGACACGAACCTTTTAAAATTCTAAATATCTCTTAAACATACTCGATTTTTTTCAAAAATTTTGCAATCTTGCAAATTTGAAAAGTTTTGTAGCTTTAAAATCTACACTTTTTTTCGAAAATTCAAGAAGTTTTAAACCTTTCAATGCAATATTCCCAACCTTACATTGCAAGTTTCAGGAAATCTTCACGGAGTTTTTATGCTATCTGGGTCGTTACAATTAATCTAGAATTTTTTGTAATTAATAATAAATCGTTTGAAATTCATAATAAATTCTTTGGAACTCAATTTGATATACCATAAAATATGCCGGAATTACAACAAATTTCTTTGAATAAACTATTTGATTATTGTATTTTGATAAATAAATAATATTTATTCAGAAACAATTTTTGTAATTGTTTAAATTCGAGAATTTTTTCGGATATTTTATAGTTCTAAAATTTTCTATCGGGAATTTTCCAATTCGGTATTTTTACAGTGTCGGGAATTTCACTTTTTTGGGATTTTTCAGTCATCCCCTAATTTTGTTGTTACCGCTCCCGTCTTAAGTTAGGATATTCTAAGTTTTTCTCCATAAATTAATTTTTCTTATCTCTTTGAAAGAGTGAAAAAGGTTAGAAATTATAATATGATAACAAAATGTTGAACACAGAATTATTTCCCAACATTAAAAAACCCTTCACAAATAAAAATTTCTCTTTTATCAATAATGTTTAGAAAGATTCAGAAATTAATTTGGTCATGAAATAGAATTATATACTTATTTATACATTTTCAATCACTAAATTAAAAGTACAATACCGAACCTAGTTCCTTCCTTAATTTTTCAAAACAAAAAAAATATCTCTTGAAGTTACTCAATTTTGTCAATGAATATGTAATTTTGTAAAATTAAGCTTAAAAATCTACGCTCTTTTTCGAAATTGTAGGAAATCATTTGAAATCTCTTTCTCTCAAAGTTCATTTTTTAAAATAAAAAATAATTATAAATTTTCCTAGGAATATTAGGAAAATTTTTGATAATCTTGAAACCTTTCAAAATTCTTAAAAAGCTTCTTTTATCGATATCTTCAAAAGTGAATATTTTTTCAACATTTTTAAATATTTTATTTCAAGATTTCGACAATGAACAATAATTCTAAATGAAGTGTTAAAAATTAAACGATTTAAAATTAAAATGCTAAATACCAAAATAGATCAAAATATGTCAAATGTATAAAATAGGTAATTTCTAAAATTCATACCTCAGTAATCAAGTTTTTTTTTTTACTTTTAGTGTTTACAATTTCAGAGCTCTCATTTTTCATGTTGAACGCTGAATTTTTAATATTTCCTGTTTGAAATTACGTCATTTTGACGTTGTTTTTAAAACGCTTTTAATTAGAACTTAAACTATTTCAATTCCTTTGAATTTTAAATAATCCAGTTTTCTGAAAAAATCCATTCTTAAATTCAGAAAATAAACATTTCCAGTTTTTCTAGAAAAACTCTTAAGATTTAAACAAGCGGAGTGAGCTTAAAAACAGGAACGTATTGCAGTGGTAATTTTCCAAAGGAATAATTAATAAAACAAAGTAAATAAATTTAAATTCTTTTTAATAACACAGAAAAAACATTTATATTACGACTGGCATATGTTCAAAATAAAAAAAGTGAATAGGGCTGAAATCCCTGTTAACCCTAGCAGTAATTTATATATAATGAATATCTTATGTTTATTAATATCATGCAATGCACTCTTCAATCATTCTTTTACTTTCATCCATTTTCAGTCATTCACAAAAGACTCAAAATTCACAAGGGCTTCATCCAATTTTGCTCAACTGGGGTATTTGAAACCTACCAAATACTGACATTTCATAGCAAAATAAGTAACTATAAAAGTCGTTTTACAACATTCAAGCCTATATGTACACAATTTACATAATGATTTTCCAGTTCGATGACAATCTAGCAATCTCATGTATGAAATAATCATATTCCTACATTATTCAATTTGCTCAATTTCTCAGCAACTTTAAAGCTAAACTAAATTTCCCGCTCTCAAATTAGCTCACCATACACTTACTTCTATTAGCTTTTATATAAAGAATTTTTACGTAAATTTTACGAATATTTATAAACTTCCAACTGCAATAAACTTTCACAAGCGAGTAATTAAATGCTCATAATTTTTTATGAGAGAAAAAAATGTAATTAAGATTTAAAAAACAGAAATAAGTGCATTATTTTCTCACATTAAAATACACCTAATATGTGTGTAACTTTAAGCAAATTAAATTTGTTCAATTCTTCTCCTTCTTTTTCTCATCTTCCTTCTCGGGTTCTTGTTGTGTACTCTGGTTGGAGCTTTCACGTTCAGCAGCCATCTTTTTGTACGCCATCTCGAATAATTTGAGACTGGCCTGCTGAAGTTCATTGGTTTGTTTCTTAATTTCTTCTGGATCCATCTCATCTTTCTTCGCCAAAGTTTCCTTCATCTTGGCGATTTTCTCCGTCAAATTAGTGCACTGAAATAGTAGAAACACGTAAAATGAACATTCGTTCCCATAAGGGAATACAATTAAATATGCCACGAGGGGTAGGCCACTCGACTTTCAAGTGTACTAAATTTTAAGGAATTAACAAAGATTTCGTAAAGATTTCAAGAATCTCAAAAAATTTCAAAGATATCAAATTATTTCAGAAGATTTTAAAGATTTCACAATGATTTCAAAGATTCCAGAAGATTTTAATCGATTTCAAAGATATCAAAAAACTTAAAAAACTTCACAGAGATTTAAGAGATTTCACAAAGATCTCAAAAGATTTCAAAGATATCAAAAGATTGAAAAAATTGCACAAAGATTTCATTGATTTGAATCTTACCGTCCTATACAAAAATAAAAACGTTTTAAGGTATCAAACATCGTTTATACAATAAATCTCCAACAATTATTTCAATGATTTGACAGATTACCAAGGCTTCACAAGAATTTCAATGGTTTCACAAAAACAGGCCTCACAGTACCTATGGGATAAAATATAGGGACCAAAGGGTACTTTTTTTCGCTTAAAGGGTAACGAATTCAGGATTAATTCGTAAGACTTAAAAACAATTCAAGTTACATTCAAGAGAATTCGAATTGATTGCAAAATGTTTAAAATCAAAAACATTCTATTGATTTCTGTCAAATTGGAATGAACTTAGAGGAATATGAGTAAACGAGTAGAATTCGATGAAATTCGTAAAAATTTAAGGTGAATCACAAAAAATCAAATAGATTGAAAACTATTTAAAAATATGAAAAATATTATTGAATTCAGTAACTTTGAAATGAGCTTCGAAAAATTCAAAGGAATTCAAAATAATTTGATGAGGTTAAGACTTCAGGATCAATTACATAAAAAAGCTGTACATTTTTTTTAATCCATTGAATGAAGTAGAATTGAGTCAATTTAAAAGAATTCAAGCGAATAAAAAAAATTCAAGAAAATTCCAAAGGATTTAAAAGAATTCAGGGTGAATTCAAACAAATAATTTCTATTCTCTTCAAATCTTTGAAACCCTACTAACTTCTTATCAAAAAATGAGTTAGGAACTACAAAACAATTCAAGTCAAATTCAAAAGAATACAAATAAATTGAAAAACTTTTTTTAAATCGAAAAAATCGTTTTATTTGAGGGAATTTAGAAGAATTTAAGGGAAGCGAGAAGAATTTGATGCAATTAATACAAAATCAAACTGAATTTCCATAACGATCACGTTAATTCAAAACAATTCAAAAATATAAAAAATGCATCGAATTGAGTGAGGCCCAGTTTTGGCCACTTTTCGACCCCCCCATGTAGTCCACCGTGGATCTCGTAGATCCCCACCCCCTGAAGTGCTACATGGTTTATGGAAGACTCATAATTGATAATTAAGGCATTTTTTGAAAATTCATTGAGGGGG